>JAQIWD010001869.1:0-10883 GCA_034694825.1 Anurida granaria | reverse complement strand
CGACCAATAAAGTTTTGTGGGCTTTTCGACTCAGTTTTCTAGAATAAAAACATCAAATTTAATTTAAAAAAACTTTATATAACGCTTAGAATAAAATAAATTAAAACAAATAACAATAGATTTTCAAGGTTATTCTAATTCCGCTTGAAGTAGTATATAATAATTAAAATTACTAATTAAATTATTTGTGTTGATATCCCTTTGTCTTAAAGTTATATGTCCGGTTTAGTCACGGAGGTTGGAGTTATGATCATCCATCAGCACCACTAGCACCTACTTTATGCTTAGGCATATGATTGATGTATACTTCTGAAAGGATGAATTGAGCGATTAACATTATTATCAAAAAGGAAGCTAAAACCAATTTCTCACGCTCAAATCCTGTTAAGTCCTATTTGTATCATAAGCACGACGGCCGTTCTTTTCGTCCACTCGCAAATTAAATCCAAAGTATCTATTCAAGAATCTTGCCAACAAAGATGCGAAATGTGCGGATACGAGTGTCGCAGGGCTAGGGTCGTAAGTTTTTCCTTTATCCATTTGTTCACTTGGGTCAAGTGGTTCAATTACGTTTGAAATGTCATCAAAAGGTCGCATGGCGTGAACGTGTTCTGTCAAGACTGGTCCCACGTCCCGCTTGCGTCTCCCCGCCCCCATACCAAGGAGGGACACAAGGAATGGGGAAGTTGCCAGAAGACTCAGCACGCTTAGCCCAATTCGTGGAAAAATTTGACTTCGGATAAAATCGAAAAATGGAATTTCGGTGAATGAGACTGGGAATGCCTGGATGAGAGGGGTTTGGTAGGGGTTACGGAGGTAGGTAGTGGTGGAGGGCGGAGTGGTGGTGGTAGGCGGGGTTGTTGGTAAACTGAGGGTGAGAAATGGGTGACGCGTAACTGGTTTCAAGGGCTCACGTGTGACCGACGTAAGAGGGCTACGCGTTCCCGGCATAAGGGGGTGACGTGTGACCTTGTTCGTGGGAATGCCAGAGTTTGGTTTCTTGGTAATCCTCTCAAATGGCGACTTTTTCAAAGATTTTTGGGTTGTTGGATTCATGGGCCATAGGTGGGGCCGCTTCGTGGGTCGGTTGTACTGGGCATTCTTTTCTGGAACATTTCTTTCTGGAACCACAAGCTGGAACGTTGTATGGTTGTCATCTGAGAAAATCGGTTTTGCAACTACGCTTTCTGGAGCAGGTTTGATGTACTTTGAGGGCGTGGGTCTCTTCGGTTTGAATCGTGTGTAGGGCGGGGGGCGACGTGGAGGCGGTGGGACCTTCCAGGCTGCTTTTGTAGTTGTTGGAATCGTGGCCATAGTAGAAGCGACTGTTGTCTCAACGCGGTCCTGGATGAAAGCAGTGGTGGTCGCCGGTTTAGCCGTTGAGTATGCGGTCAGCTCCTTGTTTGGTTTGAAAGCGACGCTTCCAGAAACTGTAAACTCCGGCGATGAAACCTTCTCGACAGTTCCTTTAAATCCGTGATTACTGTGAAGGTGGTGGTGTGGGTTGCCAGGTCCGTTTACGGCACTCCATGTCGTGAGTCCCTTTGGGGTTGTGGTGGATCGTACCGTTTCTTGAAACCAAGATGGAGGTTTTGGTCTCACGAGCTTCATCCCACCTTGTACCTGAATTTCCGATTTGGCACTTTCCTCACTCTGCTCTACAGTTTCGAACAACGGTGATCCAGTTCGGCCACCCTCTTCCGTTGAACCCCCCTGGCCGTCACCACTACTTGACTCACCTTCACCCTCGCGACCATCGAGTTGTGAATTGTGCCCGAGGTTCATCCCTTGAAGGAATACATCTTTCTCTGCCGAATTTTCCAGCGTCTCTTCAGGGCTTTCAATAAGATGGGAGGCCATGGCGGAGAGGGACTGAACCAGTGGCTCCTCCTGGTCAATTTCCGAACCCTCCAGACTTTCATCCAGAACCTTCTGCCCCATCGTATTCTTGCCAACTTTGTACAACCGTCGGTTGTCCCGCTTCCTAATGGATGGGAACAAGTCAGGGATTGAGCGTCCGTGCGTCGTCATCGTTGGTTCCTTCACTGTCAAGTCCGTCTTGTTCATTTTAATTTTTCTGTCAAAATATAAATAGAAAGGGGGCGTTAGTAATCGTCTCGTCACTCTCATTCTTGTCAAGTGTCATCAACAATTGTAAAACTGTCCCCTATTCCCATTAATTGTAATCCCCAACACCCCTTTAACGTACAATTGCTAAAGCTAAATATGTAGGTCGTGTCAAACAATGGGGATATTTTGGTCGTCGGAAGGGATTCTTGTGGCATCTTGCACTTTTCCCAGAAGAATTGGGAACCAAATCGGGAGTAGCGCCGCTGAAGAATAGGCGGAAGACGCATCCTGAACCACCGCCGCGAGTCTTTTCTTTGCGAGCTTCTTTTCAAAGGGGGTTGGAATTTGATTCTTTTTAAAATTAAAATAAATGGGCTTCATTGTGGGATTGAGGGAATTGGCAGGTTGACGGTGATCAAATGATTCTGGTCGTGGGACGACCAATGGCAGACGACCATATTTCAGGATATTAATTAAGCTTCCTCCTGATTGGGGATGGGATGATGGGGAGATTAGAGTTATTTTTGTCCTGTTCATCTGTTGATGTTGGTGACCACTGAGCATTTCCAAGTAGGGAGCTAATTCAGATTGGCCTTCTGGCGATGGCGATGGTGATTGTAATGAGGCTGCGGTGGTCGTGGTCGAGATGTTCCGCCATTCATTCCCAAGCACATTTTTGAGAAAATTCTGAACTAACGGTACATCTTCGGAAGATTCATTTTCAAATTCTCTTTTGTTGTCCTGCAGATGCTGATGATGTTGGGGGACTAATAATGGATCCTGATTCTTTCTTGTTGTATTATTTTGGGATTCTTTCATGAATGGCTCCAAAGTAGGTGAGGATGACTCGGCGGTAATCACATCAACTTTGACCCACTTTTGACTCGTCGTCGAGGACGTCCCACCTCCTCCATTGACGTCCTTAAAACCTAAACTTCCACTTGTACTCGATTCTTGGAATTCTGACGCATCCATATCTGCCAAGAATTCCTGATTCTCTTTCATCAGTTTTTCTTCATTTGACTGCTGTGGTGGTGGGATTGTGAAAGTAGGACCTTGGCCATCGCCATCATTAATGTCGGCCCGGTGGCTCCTTTCTAAACGTCGACCCGAAGCCACCATGGGGGCCCAATAAGGCATAGTCGCAGCCGCCCCAGCTACCAGTGTAGGAATTGCACTAAGTCGCAAGGCGGTCATCAGTTTCTCAACTGCTCGGCGTTTCTCTTTGTCCTGCGTCCCAGGGGCGGCAGGCTTGACAATTTCTGACGTCCGTCTAATAATCTTTGGCTTCTCTTTATTGCCGTTGCTGTCATTGGAGATTGATTGATTTCGAATGAGGAAATGAACGGAGGATGAAAGTTCGTGGGCAAATTTTGAGATCCCACTACCATTTCCCCTGAGTAGAGCTTCGTAAAATGGAATTGCATGGATTTCCGTCATGCTTGAATTTCCAGAGGGCGATGAACTCGACTGCTCTTCCGACTTTAGTTCCTCAGGGTCATCATCATTGAATTCGCTTTGGGATTTCATGTACGGTTCCCTGAATCTATCCTCTCGATGGAACGACGACGACGGAGATTGGTGGGGAAGTGGGCGGCGGCGTTGAAGAGGCTGTCGAGGTCTCACCATCGGTTTTGGTGGTGGCTCTTGATTTAGGATCCAACTCAAATGGGCAAGGTCAGGGCCGAATGTGGATCTTGGTGGCTGCGGGGTAGTGGGCACCACCTTTTCTGGTTGGTCAAATGGATAACGCAGAAATGGTGGTGGTGATTTACGTTTGACCCCTTCCCTTTCAACCGTCAAGGGCGAATTTAAATTCTGGGGTAAGAGGTCAAGAATGTCAACTTTAGCTGGGCCGAGCTCATAATACGTGATTGAACTTTTCGTAGATTCTGGTGGTGGTTGGAACATTTGGAGATGAGGACTGTGATTGTCCGTGTCAATCAAATGTGCATGACTGGAATGGCTGTTTGGTATCGGCGGAGGCGATTTGTTGTGCGAATTCCCGAGTTGTTCCAAAATTTCCAAATGGTGAATAGGGATTGGCAGCATTGGTGGCGTAGTTTCCACTGATGTCGTCGTTTCTTCCATGATTTTGCTGAGCTGATTGTTGTAATGAATTGGTGGCCTCAGGCCAGGGGCCTGTGGACCATGTTCGGAGGCGTGATTTTTAACAGGATTGACCCCGTTAAAATTTATAACAAAAACGTTGATGACGTTTGTTTTTGTGGTGGCATTGACGCTGGTGGGTACTGAGCCATTGACCACCATATGATGAAGGGCCTGGTGGAACTGCAAGTTTGGATTATTCAGATTCAGGAATCCATTTCCGGTAAGGGGAAATCCGTCTGGGGTGGCAGAAACCGTCAAGTGCGGATTCAGGGGCATTAAATGATCGGTGTTAAGCGGCATGACCTCTACATCTTCCACAGGGTCACAGTTCGAGCAGGCAGTAGCGGCAGAATTCGAGTAATGCTGGGGTGGCCCAACTCCGGTGTGGTGCTGGGGTGGAGAGTACAGGGCGGCTGAAATTTGTTCCGCAATGGCGCTGAAGTTTGGATCGGCGAGCGCCGAAGCCAGGAATTCTTTCACTTGCGGATTCCTCAAGAACGTCACTTTCTGCTTTTCCTCTGCCGCTGAATTTGGTGCAACCACAATGTTTACCACTTGTGCTCCTTCTTTTGTAGTCGAGGTGACAGATTCCCCGGATTTAAGGAGGAGAGTCATCAATTTCTTTAAATCATCCACGTCGTCAGCCGGCTCTGTCGCTTGTAGGCTACTACCCATGCGAATACTTTTGTGTGGGGGGCTAGCGGGATTATCATCGCCGTTTCCCTTGTTAATCGCATCAGTTAAGGGGATTGAAGCCGACCTATTTTGAGAACCACGCGTCTGCTGATCTTGGCTGAGTTTCTCCAATGTTGCCATGAAATCGTGAAACACGATTTCGTCGACACTCGCATGGTTTTCATTCAACGATTTGTGCCTGCCATTTTCCGACCTGTCCTGATAAGCACCTCCGCCTTCTTGGCCATAATCAGGGCGAGCAGAAGCAGAATATTTGGACAAGAACTGGAGGAGTTGATCTGAGGAGAGCTGGGTAGTGGTGTTGGCGTTGGGACGGAGTCGCCATGAAGCACTCATGCGGTGGATGCTGTGGGAATTGAGTCTGTACGAGCTCACTCCGGCATCGGAATAAGCGTCCATGACTCGTATGTCTTCCCTAGGAGCATAACTTCCGACGACGTCAACGTCCGAGAGGACAACGGAAAAGGATTTAAGCTCAGTCGACCCTGGCCGTGATCCCCCCAACTGATGGTGGGGCCATTTAGGTTTGAAATTAGAAAAGGACAATTGGGAAGGTGGAGGGTGGACATTTCCTTCTAAAGCGATTGATAAACTACCGTCACGGTGAATATTGTACCTGCTCTGGTCATTTCCTCCAGATTTTGAGGACGAGGGTAGCCGAGCTGAACTTGTCCACGACGTCTGCGCTCGGGGCTCGAGTTCAGAAAATAATGGAGTGCGTCCCGGGAATTGCGCTGGACGCGTTTCTGATCCATTGACTCTCTGGGCGGGTAATCGGGGTGTAAGGGACTCTGGCGATCCTCCATCTGACACTATTTAAAAAAAAAGATTTCATCGCAGTAATTTTTTATATTTAAGATGACGCTGACATATATGAATTATTTGTGGTAAATTTTAGTGCATTTAAAAAAAAATAAAAATGACAGGAATTAGTGTAAATAATTTAAAGTTTGGTAATTTTTTGGAAAACTTCGGACAAAGGCAAAAGGCCATCCAATTTCCAAAGAATTAGGAAAATCCAAAACAATTTTCGTTTTATTTGGTTTTGAGAGAAGTGTTTTGAACATTAATTTTTGCAAAAGATGAATTTGTGTCGTCGCTTACAGTTTGCTGGATTTGTATTAACAAGTACAAAGAGAGCTGAAATGTTCCAAATAAGTAGAAAGCTCCAGGTAAGTGGCGACATTCCCAAGCGTTGCTTTCACTCTACTCTTGCCACCAGAACTGGGAACAATTTTGAAAGGACTGAGTCAAGTTTTATTAACTTGCGCCTTGCTACCTCGGCATGGCGAGGATGCTTAATTTAAGCGAAGCCAAAATCCCTTTGGGAAGATTCGGCAGGGTTATTGTATAGAAAGGCTTCAATGACCACTTGCGAGAAAATATTGGGAATGAACCAGTGACTACGACCATTGAAAGAGAACAGACGAATCTCCTCAGATTTTATCCACTTATATAACTGTGTCAGTGCTTCCTCACTATTTTTACACCTGAAAAAGGCAAGGGGACCGAGCTTTCGTATTTCTTTACGAGTAAGGTGCAAAGTGAAACGCCAATCTATTATTGTCCCAGTTCTAAAGATTGATGTACTTTGATGTATACTTTGTATATTTATCATTTCATTTCATACCTAGGAATTAGCAAAGTTAGTTTGCAATGTCTTCTAGAATATTGGGGAAGCGTGAGTTACAACTTTTAATGATTATAATTGAATCGTTAAAATTAGCTTTCTCTCCGAAGTGCTTACTCTGTTCTAGAATTCATTTATTTGAGAGAATTGTGCAGGGTCCTAAATATTTGTTAAAGGCTGCAATTGTTTTGGGACCACTAATCCGTCTTTTTTAAGATTAATGAAGACGCAAGATTGGAGATTTGATTGATGAACCATTGTAAATTCTTATTTTGATCCATGATTTGATTCACTTATACACATCCTCTTGTTAAAAATTATCTACTATGCTAATCAACACAAACATAAGGGTTTATTGCCACACGCAATATTTGTTTAGATTTATTCCTAAATTCAAATCGTTATTTTAAAAACTTCAAGAGTGATAAATCACTTGAGTGATGACAAAATTGTAATTATAATTCAGTATGATACTACCGATAGGGTCCATACAATAATGACGTCATGCTTTTTTTGCCCAATTTTCGACTCCCTCCCCCCTAAAATCACCATGCGTCACTGCCAGCGAAGAAAGGAAGGAATACGAAGACGGCCAGTCAGCCGAAACCGTTTTGAGCTAGTTTTTTCTATTATAATAGCGTTTTGAAAAAATTAGTATTATAATATTATAAATAATATTATTATTAAAATTATTGAAAAATTATTTAATTTCGATAAGGGTTTGACCTATAACCCAATTCAAAATAAGTTGCAAAGGGAAGATAATGTTAGCCTAAGCCTATTTTAAATGTTTTGAATAAAGTTTTTGCTTTTCAATGTGCAACGGAAAAGGTCTTTGGACTTCTGTCGATTTTTGTTGCGGAGGAACCCTAAATGACAGTTCAAAATAAGGTAAACAACTTTAAACATCTTTTATGACAGAGTAAGCTCCTGATTAGGAACTGAAAACTAAACTGAGCAAAATATACTTCCGCAAAAGTGCAAAATATGTCCAAAATAGATATCCCGTGGGTGAATCTATTCTGGGTTCCTAACATTATGGGATTTCGAAATTTTAGCCATCTTAATTAGCCCAAAATTGCCTACAATTTTGAGTAACGTCATGGTTTTTGGAAGACCCACCCTCCCCCTCTGTCATAAAATATCACCAGCTCGTAGACCCCCCCCCCCCCGTCGGAAGGTGACATCGATAATCGATATAACCGCCAAACTATGTTACCTTTAGAAAAATACTCAGGGTTAAATTAGCCTGTTCGTGTCAACTGTTTCCCCCGATTTTGACATTTCAGTCGGCATAACTCGACCATCTATGGATGTTTGTTAAAAATATTTAGTAGGTTGTATCCAGCAAACTAAAAATTTCAAACGGTAAACTAATGTATTTTGACATTGTTTAAATTTTCCGTGCCAGTAATTTGTGATGCCTACAAAAAGTTCCCAGCCAGATTTTCACATTTCAGTGGGTAAAATTTTGCTTTTCATTGATTTCGGCTCTTATTTATGAGTTGCAGAAAATTCTATCGGTTGCCGTTCTACTGATGCATTCTAATGAAACTTACTAAGCCCAGTCACTGACGTCTAGAAAACCCCCCAACGAACCGACGTATTTAATGTTACAGAAGACACATTTATATTCCATCTTGTACGCGTTTAGGTTTAAATCGAGGGAAATATATGGAGGTAATGAATCTATATAAAGGTCCACGAGGTTAAGAAGGCTAAAGTTGGGATTAGAAACTACTGGTTCAACTTAAATTGCCGTCCAAATAACTTAAGAATTAAAAGTTTCTTTTTATTCTAACAAAAAATTTCATAAAACGTAATCGCAAGGTTGAAAATATATAAAATATGGGTATAAATACTATTAATAGCACCAATTTTACCAGTAGGTAAATACACTGGATTATGACAACAACAAAAATTAACAATTAGCAACAGCAACATTAACAAAATATGACGCCAGGAATTGTCGGGACAGAAGTTTCTTAGATTAAACTGATGTATTGTGTTTTAAGTGTGCTTTATTAAAACTAAAATTGGAAATAAGCTTTCGAAAACTTTTTTCCTTCCGAATTTGAGGTCACGGAAAGTTAAATAAGCAAGGAGTCAATTCAATTAATTTACAATTACAAAAACAGAATTAGTTTCTAGGATTTTTCAATACTGTTTGGGTTTGTTTGAATGTGATTTTGTCGTAAATTTCCACTAACTTCAAAATGGCCCTGCGCATCTCTCCGTTTTCGTCCAAATACCATAGGTATAATTGACCCAAATGTTGTGGGAATCATGCTCGATGCGGCTACCGCGGCAGGTTCAAGAAGACGTTTCTTTCTTGGGGTTTCCGACGTTACAGTTTGTATAGGGGTTGAAGAGCGTCCCATGCCCATGCTGTTATATTTCATTGTTGTACTCTCAACAATGTTTGCTGCCGTCGAGGTCAACATGTCAATAAGCGTTTGGGAAAGCGGAGGATTTTCAGTCACAGCGTTGGAACCTCCTCGGTTACCTCCCAGTACGGGTCGTAGTGAATGGAGCGTCGCATTCGTTCGATGAA
Source organism: Anurida granaria (assembly GCA_034694825.1). NCBI lineage: Eukaryota > Metazoa > Arthropoda > Collembola > Poduromorpha > Neanuridae > Anurida > Anurida granaria. The sequence continues at coordinate 1,821 of JAQIWD010001869.1, read as the reverse complement.
ACAATTCATCCTGCGTCATCATGGGCCTAGTGGGAATTAGAGAGTTAAACGTATCCGGTTTTGTTAAACTGATTCTCTTTGAGTGTCTATTGTTATAGGGGTATGGAAACTCATCATAGACTGAGTACTTGTTTCCAATACTGCTGGGCCCTCCATGCTGCTGCGTATTTTTACTGGAAGAAATGAGGACCCATTGTTGGTCATCCTTGTTATCTGGATCCGGGTAGTACGGTGGCTTCCCTTCACCATAAGATGGCCGCGGCGGTCTTGCGTACTGCTGATAAGGACGATTCTCGCTACTGCTATAGCCATTGCTGCTTGGTCTACCATTTTCGGAACCTGACGCTGACCACGAGGCTACTGGGTACCTCGTCCCAGACATAGAATTCTTTTTCCATCCGACTCCAACCGATTGTGACGCTTGAGCTTTAGTGTCAGAGGCCCAACTGGCTGTGGCCGAAACGGGATTGTTGTTGGGATAGATAACGTCACTCCAGGCATCACTCTGATGGTGCTGATGCTGGTGATGTGGTCGCTGCTGAGGGTACCTGGCAGGCCATGCGGAATTCGGGGTTGGGGGATAAGGGGGTGGGCGATTATTCTGTTTCTGCTGTTGTTGGTGAGCTGAATAGGAATTGTCGTAGTTGTCCATCCGATCCCACCATGATGACTTGTTGGGGTCGGGGTACTTCCAACTCGTCGAAGGAAGTTCAGAAGGTGCCGTGTTTTTTGGAACCCATTTTGAAATTTTGACTCCAGCTACTGGCACAGCGTCCAGTTTGACCCAACGGTTGTTATCCTCCCGGTCTCGGTCGTAACTTGAACCTGGCCGGTCTGGCTCAAAGCCTTGGCGTCTATTACCCCCATACCCGCCGTGCTGGTAATTGAGTTCTGTTAAAATTCAAAATTGTGAATCAATCAACAAATTCAATTAATTCCATTGGCATGCCTTACCTTCGAGCCAGGCTGGGAGCTTAGATCCTCCAGGTCCCGAATATTTCCCATCCTTCCACCCATGTCGCTCCGCAAAGGTTTCTGGATTTAGCTCTGGGCCCATTCGATTCGCAAATACAGAGGTCGAGTTCACCTCCTCGGAGCTTCCATTCTTTGATAGGGTAAAAGGGTCATAGGTCGAAGGTGGAAGTTTCAACACGGGTTGGAGCTTGACCCAATTGGCATCTGCACTCGGTGTAGTTGTCCGAACCATTCGTGTTCCTGTCGGGTAGAGGGAAATCCCGCTTGGTTTGCCCGCTTTTTCGGTCGCTTTAACCGTAAATGGGATGGATAAAGTTTGGGTCTTGTGGTCACCTAGTGCAATTTGTTCAGTGTCAAATATGGTCCCGAGTTTATGCCGAAAGATATCCGGTTGATTCTGAAGTCTGTTGAGGAATGCCCAGTCGCCTCCGCCATCTTGCGGTGGACAGTTTGTGCGAAAAAAACAATCGTTATAACTTTTTCCAGGTTGAGCATCTCCCCGTTTAGTCACAAGTAAGGGGATGGGTTTCGTGTTGAAGAATTTACTGGATTTATCGAATAATTCCGATGAGGTCAGGGGTAAAGGTTGGTTCCGGTCAAAAGAATCCCTTAGAATATCTTGAGCATCAAAGGGATTGTATTCCTCAGGGGATGAAGAGGAGTGTTTGAGCAGTGGTACTTGATGGAATTGCTTCTGTTCGGGGCTGATGCTGCGGGTGTTGGAGAATTCGGAGGATGATTTCGCACTGACATGGCCGAATAAGGCAGAAATCAGGAGAGGGAGCGCCGTTAGGATGGCATCATGTAAGAATCTCCGCCCGCGTCTTTCGATCATTTTTGATATGC
>JAQIWD010001868.1:0-10890 GCA_034694825.1 Anurida granaria | reverse complement strand
TCAATTTTTTTGTCAACAATCGAGTTATGGCTACACCTGTTCTAGGAATTTGAAAATTAAATCGTCAAGGCACCTTGCACCCACACAGTGTTGTCAAACTCAGATGGCCATATTGTCATTATATCTAAATTTGGTATTCCAAATAGTCTTAAATTAATGGAACTCAATGTGTTATATCATTGACTGAAAAAGAGTTTTGTCGCTAATTCCAACACTGTTATATGGATTTTATTAAAAGATTTTTATTAATTTACCTTTGCGTACATAATTTCAACGCGAAAAATATTAGACAGAGTAACTCAACCACGAAATAAAGAAATTTAATTTTTTTCAGTATCCGTATGCGAAGTTAGGGGTCACCAGTTTTTTTTGGCACGATGAGTTCCCATTTTTACAAGATGGGACTAAAAGTACTATTGGGAAAATGGTGTTATGAAGTAAATGGTGACGTCTCCACCAAAACCTTTTTTAATTTAGCAATAGATATCACTTTGGGAAAGGTATTTTTTCAAAATTCCTAATGGTTTCGGAAGTAACGATGAGTTTTTAAGTTGGGTGAATACGGAGCAAAGTTAATTTTCTCTTCGTAGAAGCCAATAATCTGCACTCAAAATATTCCCAACAAATATGTGCAAAAAATTTGGGAATTCTAGGGGCGGTGGGGAGAATTGTGATCAGTGGTGTAATTGTGACTAGGCAATTTCACCAAAAAAAAAATGTGTATTGGAATAATGAGTACCAAACCAGAAACCAAACCTACCAAACCCACCAGAAATATTATCACTTCTGGTGTCCTCTAGCTTCCCTCAGCGACGAAACTGTCGAACAGCTCATACCTTCCTATTCGCTGGAGCCGAAATACAAAAAGGTCAGTTTCCTAACCTCTCCAAAAAGATCACTTTTTCTTCCTAATTATATCCTTGTTCGCTTATGGGCTGATAACAATTCCCAGTTTCGTGGGGCAATTGTGATTAGCAGTTATTTTTATTTAAATATTTTTTTTATTAAACTCAGGAAGAAATTTCTGAGGGACTGCAAGCGTAGAAATATCACCCTATAGCAAGTCAAAATTTCTAATATTTCTAAAGTCTGGTAAAGCTTATTGCTGAGTTGAAAGAACGCCCTGACTACAAAAATTGGGGCTGGGTGGACAGAATACCTCAAACAAATCTATTCTTCTGGATTTTGTGTGCCAATACTTATCTAACAATTATCAGTAATAATCTATTTCAAGACAACATATTTGTTTTTCTTTAATAAAATATGCACGTACCCGGCGGAGAGTGGGGGCTTCCAAATGTATAAAGACTGATCAAAGTGGGGGAAGTAGGTCCAAAAAGCGTAAAAAAGTGTGTACGTATTAAATACACAGCCCATAAGGTGAATGGGGATTCTTTTGGCTCCCAAATGCCTCATGTCTACTTTCTAGGAACTATTTTTGAGAGAAACAAGCGTAGGGGTAAAGGTATAGTGAAGAGAAAGGAGTTATTGAAATGAATTACTTTTTTGAAGATTTGCTTTGGTGCTAGTACCGTGTCGAGTCAAGTCAAGTAGCTCGTAAACTAATCAAAATGCCTTTAATTTCTTTTGTCATCGTCAGCAAAGACTTCTTTCTTGTTTCTAAAAAAAGGTTCTCTTTTTGGTCTAAAAACATTCTTGGCGATGCCCTAGCCAATTTTGTTTTACCTTCTCAAAGTTGTTTTCCAATGAACCCGTGGCGTAGGCATTTTTAATATTACATAAGACAAATGGGAATACAGTAGTTCTTGTCTGCCGAAACGGGGTAAGGAAACTTCGAAGGCGAATGTGATTTGGCTTAAAAGATAATTACGTTTTCCGCTCCACACTATCTGCTTTTTCACTCAGTCGGGATTCATTAATTTAACAAGGAACCTTGTTAGCTATGCACAAGAAATACACTGACGAATGGAAAGTTCCATTTTCCTCAATAATCAGAGGAGGTAAGAAAAATTAATTTGATATTCTCTAATTTATACTCCTGTGAATTCAACTGAATTTGAGTAGGCAAAATTCCTGAGTTTGTTTGTTATTTTCAGAATTTCCCGAATATAGATAAGGTTTTTTTTTTAGTAAAGTTGAACTAAATTAAACCATTCCCACCGGAAACAGAAACGATGCTTCGCGGTTTTTATGGATGAAAATTCATAATCCAGCCATGTAAAATTAAATGTAAACATTTTACCATGCTTGGCAGTTTTATTTTAATTAAATTTTAATTAAAACGGTATGATGAATATTGTGAAAGATTAAAAATTTCAAACAAAGCCAACCAAGCAGCAAGTTTCAATTTCCATTTGTTTTAAATTGGCACGTAAATATACCAATAGTTGCGGATTATGAATAGGGTGAATTTTAGCCTAAACTTTTACTACAATTCGAATTTGGTGATACCCAAATTTGAACTTCGAATTTCGAGAAACCAACCGCACATTCGAATTTATGAACTTTATTTAAATTTTAAAAGGACAGAACTTGGAAATAATCTTGGTAAGAGCAGAAGTATTCGGCTGAAAATGTGGTGAAAATCCCGAGTTTTAAGATTCAGTACTGGAGTGATAACCCACAGTGATTTTTAGAGGCCGCTTTACTGCTACACCTTTTCCCTCCTTCCCCTCTCTCGCACGGCCGCAGACGTCTCAGTTACGCTGTGACTTATCGTACGTGTCAAAGTAGGAATTGCTCTAAATTTCTACTGTTTGTTTTGATATTTCATTGATTTGTGTTTGATAAGTGTATATAAAATATTCTCATAACATTTCTTGCTATATGCGATCATTTTCTGTATATATTTGTATATGGATATTTGCGTAAAAAATTTCAAAAAAGTATGCTACGAAATTGGATGAATAGCATTGTGAATTATCAATCTACCTCACAATATCACATAATTCGACAATTTGAAATTTTGAAACTAATTTGAAATTCTGAAAATAAATAGAAATTGTGAATATATAATTTGAAATTTTGAAACTGATTTGAACTTTTGAACAGAATTTGGAATTTTGATGCTACTTTGACGTTTTGAAAATAATTTGAAATTTTGAAAATAATTAGAAATTTTGGACCTGGAATTTTTACTTCAAGTTCAGATACTATTTTGGAATTTTGAAATTGATTTGAAATTTTGAAATAATTTGGAATTGTAAAAAAAAAGTTCGTGATTTCGAGAATACTTTGCAATTTTGGATAGACTTCGTGATTTACAAAAATACAAGATTTCGAAAATAGTTTGGAATTTTAAACAGAAAATATATTTAAGACTTCGTAGTTCCCGCCGTCGGCGGGACGTAATTCTTGTTTTTCACTGATAGAATGAACGACAGAATCAAAATTCAAGAAATGGATTAATTACCTTTTTGAGCAACTTCTGCGCAAGATGAAATGGATGATACTTATGTATGGAGTGAGTAAATGTGAAGAAACTAATTTAATTTAGCAGAATACCAGAGAATATGGAAGTTGAACCCATGACGAATTCCGAAATGAGAAATTATGTGCATTTGAGAAAGGGGAGAATCTTGCTTGCCGCGAGGGCATGGGTGTTGGCTGTTGGGGCGAGTGGAGATCCCCTCTTCTAATAGCAGTAAAAGGGCCTCTAAAAATCACCGTGCAAGGATATCCGCTGTCAACTCATGGTAAGCAAACGCCCTTCTAGCCGAATTCCCATCATTGCTGCTACCACTGCCCCTGGTTTTGGAAAATCAACCCTCAGACCCATTTCCTTCAAGAATCGGTCCTGAATAATTTTCTTCCGACCTTGAGCAAAGACCTTCTGAATTTGGGTAGCGATCTTCCATTCCGTGAAGTCCAGTCTGTAGGCAACGTGTAGAAATACAGTCAAAAAATCGAATGTAGGCATGAAGGGGGGATGCGCCAAACTAAATTTATTCACACAAAGTGGCCTCTCCCTATATTCCATTGACTTGAAAATTCCACAGCTCATAGTAAAGCCCCTGGGATTTCAGCAACTCATCGTGGGTCCCTGATTCTAACAACCCACCACTACTGATCACAAAAATTCTGTCAACATGAATAATGGAGGATAATCGGTGGGCAATAATAATTGAAGTGCGTCCTTGACTTGCGACGTTGATGGCTTTCTGTACAAGTCCTTCGCTCTCATTGTCTAAGATATTAATAGAATATACTTAGATAATACAAAAAAATTGTTGACGACGTTATATAATTAAAAAAGTATACCCAGAGCGCTCGTTGCTTCATCCAAAAGAAGTAACTTAGGATTTCGGATCAGAGCTCTGGCAATCGCGACCCTGCGTTTCAGAATATAAAATTTATAAGACATGCTATTCTTTCAACAAATTAAACACGATCAAACCTTTGCTTTTGACCGCCGGATAATTGAGTGCCCATTTCTCCAACCCGAGTTTCATAGCCCTGCAATTAGAAAAGTGCTTTCTTTTTCCTTATATTAATTTGCAATTATTTTCCTACCACTCTAAAACTTGAAATAGAAATTAACCCAGAAATCTACATCATGTCTTGTACATACCGCGGGGAGGGAAGCAATGAACTCATGAATATCTCCCAGCTTGGCTGCAGAAATTATCTCATCCATTCCGACTTCTTTGCTGTTGTCACCGTAAGCAATATTTTCTGCAATGGTTCTGTCAAAAAGGGCTGGCTCCTGAGACACAATTGCAATTTGTGACCGCAGTGAGTCAACATTTATTGTTGACAAGCGATGATTGTCCAAAGCCTACGTAATTTCGAATATAGATTAGTTCCCTTCTATAAATCACATTATTGTTCAGGCTTACAATTTTTCCAGAGTCCGCATCATAATATCTGAGAATCAATTGGATACACGTGGATTTCCCACATCCGGATGGACCCACAAGTGCATAACTTTTTCCGGCTTTAATGTCCAAGCTTAATCCCTTTAGAATCTGAGCTGATTTTCGTGTGGGATAGTGAAAAACGACGTCCTCAAATTGTACTGATCCCTCCACGTTAGTCTGTTAAAAATGTACGGCACAGAAGCGGATCTGGTGTTTTGTAATTTCGGTTTTATGATTACAAAAATGGTTTTTACCAGCTTTATTCCGACGTTTGCAGAATTGTCAATTTTTGGTTTCCGATTCAAAAGTTTTAGAATCCGACCTCCCGAAATTTTGGCATTAGCGTAGCTCGGAGCGAAAGACATTGTTTGGCCCACCTAAATTGGATATTATTAAGTTAGATAAATCTCCACGTTTGAATATACATTCCTTACCATCATCATCCCAAAAATTAAAATTTCTCCAACTCTGAAAGACAAAAAATTAGTAGCAGGGACATGAGACATGTGTCTGTTTACGCAATGTTTACTTACTTAAATATATCGCCAAAAATGACACCTTCGTTGTCCATTAAATAGGCGCCGTAGTAGTTAACGACTAGAAACAATAGTTTTAAATATAAGGCAACACCTCACATTTCAATATTTTGGGTAGAAACTTAGAAGTACAAGAATGCTTCCATAAAATTTTACAATAAATATTGAATCAAATACCTGCATAAGCAAAAAATGGAATTGCTTGAGCAATAGCAAAGATGAACCCTCTCAAATGAGCCATTTGTAAGGTTTTCCTACAATTTCAGTTCAGTTACAATTTTTTAATGCCTCATTCTCATCCATTTCATTGCTTTTGAAATTAAATTCTCACTTGTGTGGTTTAACCAACGATGTGTTGTACAGTTCAACAAAATCCTTTTCTATGCAAAGACTTGCCACAGTTTTAATATTGCTCACGCATTGTACTGCAATCTTGCTGGCAGCTTCCACTGCCGTTTTTTTGCTCAGACTTTGACCTGTTTGCAAAGTGAAAAGTTTTGTTTATGTTTAATATGAAATAAAATTTTGTCTCACAACGTTCTGAACAAACTTTCGTTACCAGCTATTAATCGGCCTTGCAGATACGCAGCTCCGAACAAAACTGGAGAAAATGCTAAAGTCACTGCCCCCAATTTTGGAATGTAATAGATACTAACAGCAACCCCAGAAAAAATTGTAGTGAGTGATTGCAGAACAGTTCCAATACGTGAACCAAGAGCCTGCAATCCATCAGAAGTATTTAATCGAATAGCAAAATTGAATAAATTTGATTAACTCACTCCTTGAACTGATTCCGCATCCCCACTTAGTCGTGTACAAAGCCCACCAACATTGTTCACATCGTACCATGCCATATCTTGTCGCAACATGGCACCGAAACACATTTTTCTAAGACGTTGAGTCAACGCTTCCCCGGCCAAAGTAAAACAAAACATTTGGAAAAACATTGACAGCCCGGCAGCAAGTCCAACGCCCACGAAAATGATTGCATATTCATTAGACAATCGCTCAGACCTTTCCGTATCAACTTCTCCGAGTAACTGTTTTGATAGTTAAAATATAGACTACTTGTCCCTCGATTTTGGTAAGTGTTATAATTTATCTACAATACCTGTATGTAATCTCCAAATACAATGGCATATGCAGGTAGAGTGATACCCTGTATAATAGCCATAATGGAGCCAAAAATTATCAGTCCCCATTCCTTCTTGTTCATTCGGAGCAATTTCAAAACAAATCCTTCAGTTTGCGCCTCGGCAACTTCGTCATCAAAATTTGCAGGAGATACTTCTGTATCGATCACGTCCAGCTCATTTAAGATCTCTTCCTCAATACTAGCTTTGCGTTTGTCATTGTCAGCAATTTTTGACATGTCATTTGCTAGGTTACTTTCCGCATGTCCCATCATTTGAGCAGTCATCAGTTCAAAATAGAGACCGTTTTCCTTTACAAGATCTGCATGTGCCCCTTTCTCAAATACACGGCCGTCTTTGATTGAAACGATAAAATCGGCATCGATGATTGTAGACAACCTGTGCGCAACGACAATTGTTGTTCTTCCTTCCCTTGCACGGTCCAACGCAGCTTGGACGAGAGATTCACTTTGTGTGTCTGGAATTATAGAATTTTAGCATTACAAGGGAGACACGTGACTTTTTCTCGGTCAAGGCAAATCTTTTGTACCTAAAGCACTTGTTGCCTCATCAAGTAGCAGAATCGGCGGGTCTCGCAGTATCGCACGTGCAATGGCAATTCTGCAATATTTTATTGATTAATTCGAGCAATTGTTAAAATTCAAATTTGATCAAATCTAACCTCTGTTTTTGTCCTCCAGAAAGTTGACCACCGCGATCACCGACTATAGTATTATATCCCTGCAATATGAAAATATGCTCTCCGTAATATCGAGAGTAGGCTATCCAACTTTTAAAAATGTAATAGGACAACGTAAACTTCCAACAGGGGAGGGGTTTGGAGAAATTTTTGGACTAATTTCGGGCCTCTAACACAAATTATTTGGGGCATTCATTGATAACATGACATGGACGAGCATTGACGTGGAAAAAATGTCCCGTTAACGTCCGAAAAAATTTCTACGATAATTTCTGAGTAAACTGTTCGAATTCAACATACTCTGTTCGAGTAGGGCAATAACAAACACATAAAGTCGCACTGAAAGATACTTACATTTGGCAGATTGGAAATGAAAGTATGAGCATTGGCCTGACGGCAAGCCTCCACAATCTCCGTTTGTGTGGCATCTTGTTTCCCGTACAGAATGTTTTCAGCAATTGTCATATTGAATAAAATCGGCTCTTGACTCACAGCTCCAATTTGAGATCGTAGCCAACCCAAATGCAAATCTTTAATGTCAATGTCGTCCACGGTAATTCCACCAGATATTGTGTCATAGAATCGTTGTAAAAGTTGCATACAGGTGGACTTTCCGCAACCACTTTTTCCTAGTATATTACAAACACACCCAACGATTAATACAAAGTTAACTTCCAAATGCATTTTTTACGCGTTCGGAACATTGGTAATAAATGTAAAATGGTACATTCGACTTAATTTTCCTTTGCTTCAGTAAATGTGTTGGGTAGGTTTGGTTAAGAAAAATTGCATCGATTAATATTTTCTGGTAATTTGGTGAGATATTTCTGATAAGAACCATGTGCTATACTTTGATGCAAGTCACCAAGTCACACTTTGTTTCATATTTTAAAATTTTAGTTTAAAAAATTCTTTGTTTTAATATGAAGGTTCTTTTTGACTTCTTATTTTTTTTTTTTTTAAAAAGGTTAGACTAAGGTGCAATTGATTTAAGATTTCCGCAGACAGCAAGCCAAGGATGCTTAGTTCCTACCTTGACGGCTTCATTGGGACTCAGTCGAAGAGGAGGAGCGTCAATTCGGGATAGTCATTCAATATATTATTTTTTTTTAACGAAAAGGACAAAAAAGAATGTTTCCTTTTTGTTTAATAGTGCAATTCTATCTTCTGTGAAAAGTTAGTGTTTTGCTTTCCTTTTTTTTTGTTATGTTAGTGCATTTTTTGTGCGGACCGCAAATAAGTGCAGACCCTGGGAGCTTCCAGATTGGTCAAACAGGTTTAAAAAAAACATTGATTAATAACGTGCTAACCAACAATGGCGACAGTCTGGCCGGGTAGAATAGACAGACTAAACCCTTGCATCACCTGTTTAATGTACATCAAACTATATGAAATTTGCAAGTATGGATTTATAATAAAAATGAGAATAATATTACCTGGACGTCAGGTCGAGATGGGTATGCAAAATGAATATTATCAAAACAGATTTTTCCTTTAGCTCGTTTGGACGGCTTTTTGCCAGTTTCTGCATAGGAATCAATTTCGGGGATTCTGTTAAGGACACTATAAATTGCGGCTGCAGCTCCTCGTCCGACTGCAAATGCTTCAAAATACGAGGCAGACTGGCCAACCTTTAAATGATGCGAGTTGGCACTGTAATAAAATGTAGTGAACTTGATAGTAGTAATTAAATGGGTTACTTACATTAAATGCTCCCCCAACGACGCATATGAAAACTATTTAACAAGAATCAGAAGTATTTTATAATCCGCTCACATAGTGTCAATCTACTTTAACTCATTCAGTAATTACACATATATGTTACACTCTAAGTCCGGAATAAGCCACATCGCGATGTGGATTAGGTTTGAAAGGGCCACATCTAGATCGGATGGATGGTTTTAAACCTAACCCACATCGCGATGTGGACGGTTGAGAACGGGCAATGGCCGTTTTCGGACGTGGAGTGTAACATATACATACATAAGCCGTTCAAGTGTGTTGGGTTTAGGAAAACTCATTTTTCAAATCATTAAGTTAAAATTTATTTTATTTTTTGTGAAAAAATATTCAAAAAACCCTTAAAAATTACCTATCAACAAATTGGCGGCGTTGTATTCAGGTTCCTTCCCTTCACAAGCCTCTTTCCTGCCTTCTATAATCAATATATTTCCGTACCAGAATCCCAAAGCGTAGCATGAATATATAATAAACCTACGTGAGGGAATTTATTAGCGAATACACAACTCATTCAGTGATAACAAGTTCTTACTTACCATGTCAGCCCACTACCAACTGCACTAACGAATCCTCTTTTCTTCCCCGCCGATTTGGCGAATTCTAATCCAATTTCATAACGTTTGGATTCTTTTTCAGCGCCATTGAATGCTACAACAGTCCGAATATTTGTGATTGCCTCTTCTGCAACACTCCCTGCCTTTGCGTATGACTTTTGCTCCGTATTAGCTAGTTTTGATTGCCACGCAGTCACTATGTAAGTTGAAATGGCGAGGATAGGCCCAGCGGACAACACTACAAGCGTCAACTTCCATCCATAAAATAAGGCCACGCCCAAGGAAAAGATACTTGTGGACAAATAGAATAAACAAAGTGGAAGTTTTTCACCGGTAGCATCTTGCACTTTCTGCAAATCTCTGTAAATGATGGCAAATATAATTTAATTTCTCAAAGAAGGACGGTGGACTGTGCTTTTACACAACTTACTCTGAAACTCTCGATGTAAAACTCATTTCACTGTTTGTATCATACCATCCTATATTTTGTCGTAGAAGGGACGTCAAAAATTTCTGCCTCAATCGGAAAATCTATGTTGAATCGATAGAGCAAATATTTGATAATATTGTAATATTAATTAGTGCTTAAATATTATTACTGGGATTTTACGTACAAGACGTTCCGAGACGATGTTAAATATAGTCACAAAAAGATATGTGAGCAGCCAAACAAATATGCCTGAAATTGCCATCCAAATTGCCAGTGATACTATTTTGTCGACATGACTGCCTTCAAAAGGGAGTTCGGTTGTAGTAGTAGTGTTAGCTATTCCATCGCCACTGCAAATAAAACCGTAAATTCTGGAATGACTGATATTGAATCAATCAAACAATTTGAATGATCATTTGCTTCAGTACCATTTATCTTCTCGATCTGAGCCATTTTCCAGCAACCGCATCGTTATTTGTCCAAAAAGAATTGTCATGACGGGAAGTGAAGTGCCGGAGAGCAGTGCAGCAGTCAAACCAATACATATTAAAATTCTGTCAATGCATGACGTGTAACGGAACAGTTGGAAATATGATACTCCAGGACTTTCAGTCTTCTTATCCTCTTCACATCTACAAATATAATATGAACACGATTAACTTAATTCTGATGATGGAATTTTTTAAAATTTCTGAGGGACAGTTTTCTTTCATTAAAACAGAAATCGAACTGTGTTCAAATACTGTGGGAGGGACAAACCTTTCCAGACTACAAAGTAAACAATGAGAATCTTGGGAATGTATTTGAGCCATTCTTGACGGTTTTTCCAAAATGAGAATATCAGCTGTTTCCCTCTTTGGGAAAAAAGTGGCCGACCCAACCAAAGCCCACACCCCCCAGCCCCCACCCTCCATCACACGCCTTGCCGCTCACCTCAAAATCTCAGCAGTTATTTTCGGCTCAATTTATTAATTATA
>JAQIWD010001867.1:0-10895 GCA_034694825.1 Anurida granaria | reverse complement strand
GAATGCGTTTTATTTCGGAATTTCGGCCGATTTTGGAATTTCGGAATCGGATTTTGGATTCCGGATTCCGTACCCTGGTTTCACCACAGAATTCCACTCCCTGACAGCTATGGGCAGGAGAAAGTTTGTCCTTGGCATGCGTAAGGCTTTTTCTGTATGGAGCCTCGTTATCTCTAATTAAGTTCTTTGTTTGCCTGATCTCTTGACTTGTAATAACATCCGGGGAGGGAGAATTTGAGGGAACAAAATACCCGCAAGCTCCAGAATTTTGGGAATTCTGTTTGTACTCAACGTTTTGCTCGAGGAGGAGCAGAGACGCTGGACCATAGTTTCCTGGAAATGAATTCTTAGCCCCTTCAACACTCCCCCCACAGTATTACTGGTTAGAAGAAAGTTTGAAATTTCTATCGTGAAACGGAAATTAAAGGGTGAAGATCCGTTCCTATGCCGTTGTTGCCCTCTGGGAATTCGTTTCTTTTGAATTCTTTTCTCCCCAGAATTGGATTCCGTTGGAAAGTCGCCTATTTTCCTTTGACTATTTTCTTCTTGGAAGGAAATGAGTAATTGAACAAAATAGAGGTTTTGGAGTTCATCAACTCCAAAACCAGCCTGGTAGGCGTTTTTTTTTAATTCAAAAGGAACTTCAGTCGGAAGTGCATTCAAAGTCAGGCGTCTGGCTGTGGAGACGTTGGCGCCTAATTCAAACAGTAACAGGCTCTACTTAACGAAATTAAATAATCAAATTCTTTGTGCTTTTCTAGTATGCAAATTCACACAATTTCGCTCCTATATTAACAACCCCTCCAAAATTCCATGCGATTTTAGAAATACTGGAAACTAACATGAACTAATTAATAATTAATCAAATTCTCCCACCCATTTAACGTTTCTGAAGAAATTTTCGCAATTTTTGTTGTGACCCTCATCTTTAGTAACAAATTTAGTTGAAATGGCTTAACTTTCCTGACAAGTTTGTAGAATTTTAACTTTTGTTGCCCATACCTGTTTTGGGTGACAGAAAGAGGGGGAGAGCTACTAGAGTGTCTAACCACACACACGCCACAAATTCCGTGTTTGTCTCGTCTGATTTCGATTTCATTTAATCTTTTTATCTCTTTTCTTCCAAAAAGGTAAATAAAGTACAAACTATTTGATTAACCTCAACTAATTAATTAACTCCTTTTGATTAATCACAACCTGTCCCAATTTACAAAATAAGCACTATTTACATTTTACACTTTTAGGACTTGGCTTTCAGTCAACTCGCCAACAGATCTCATTCACCACCATTCATCTAAACTGAAGGATGTCACTCCCGCTGCCCTACCGACCTAAGGGGGTCATTGAGTACATAGAAGAGGAGCAAAAAGAACACAAGACAAGACACGACACGACTATGGTGGACAAGAAGATTGCCTTCCTGGACTCCATGATCAAATGGTACCGGAACTTATCAAAGAAAAACAAATCGGCACTAACCAAGAAGAACTTACGCCGCAAGTCTTACTCGGTGGCGTTTAAGGTGAAGTTGCCCTACATGCAAATCCCACAGGACTACATGACGACGATGGTCAAGGAGTGTGGCCTTGTCTGCTACATTAGCCAACGGGCCCTGGCTGTAAGTAATCCCAACTAATTAATTAATTTTAATGATTACCTCAGCCATAATCCTTTCTTTTGTCCATGGTTTAATGCTTGCAGCGACGAGACGTTCGGGAACAAAAGGCTTACAAGAGAACAATCACTGGTGAAGAGGAATCGTCATCAGAGGAAGAGGGATCAAAAGTTGCCAATGGAGACCAAGAAAAGAAAGTCAAGTACAAGGAATTCATTGACTTGACCAGTAGCAGTGGAAGTGGAGATGGGACATTGGCGGGGTTCCGGACCGGGCCAATGCGGATGCAAGTCATTGCAAGCTTAGCAGACAAGAACGTGGCTTACTGGGATTATGATATAAGTCACTGGAAGGTCGAGGGTGGGCTTGACCTCACCAAGTTACAAGACTCCAAGGGGAGCCCAGAACGTGACGTGCCGGCTTCGGAGTACAACTCCTGGGAAAACTGAAGCAGATCTGGAAAAGCTTAAATATCCAGGTCTACAAATTGTGTAATTACCAAGTTTTTACTAATTTTCTGTTACTTTTCAAAATGTTGACCTAAATTCCGTAGTTGTTTAGTTTGAAGAAGGAAATGGTTCATAAACTCTCAGAGTAGCCTTGTATAGTCTCCAGAAGAAAGAAAGTGAAAAGGATCTCATCAGAAATCACGCTTGGTTAGTTTTCCTTTTATGTTTTCCACCACTGCCTCCATTAGTCCCTCCCTTCCTACTGGATTGCATGCACGGGATAATTGAGATGATGATCGCATGTTGACACGAGAAGGACGTGCTAGACACTCCAGTGCAGCGCTGGAGCTGGAGCTGGAACAATCTGGACAAGGAAACGAAAATGACGGATCCCATTTCCTCTCCACTTTCAAACAAACTCAAGAGGAGTTCCAACTTTCGTTATTTTGTAACCGCGGCGGTGGCCTGCGGAAGGAAGCGAGAGTGATTGGTTCCAAGAAAGTACAGACTCCTTTGTAGTTTCAGATTTAAAGGAGATGAGACGGAGTCTGAATGGAAATAAGGAAGGGAACAATAACAATGGGACAAGGACTCCTTCAAAGGCCACCAAGATCTGACACACTGATTTCAATGAAAACAGGAAGACTTCATTTCCTCTCCTTTTACAACCATCCAGGGCTGGAGGAGGCTGGAAGGAGGGAAAAATGCAGCGACGGGTGAAAACAATCCTTTGAATCCACTACCACCACACTTCATTCTAAAAGTGAAATTAGGCTCTTCATCATTCGCTGGATAAAAAAGGAATTCGTAACCTGGGGATGAAAAGGAGGTTGCGGGAGTGTAGCTAGCTGACTATAGCCAGCTAACCCCAGCCTAGCCAACCTACCTAGAGGAAGCTTAGTTCAGATTACATTCCCAATCCCCAACCTCTCGCTTCCTTCTTTTTGTGCCCACAAGTCACACTTTCTCCTAATTTATTTTTTTAGGGTCGTCGAAGGATATTTGGGAATTGGAGGACCTTAGGACGGTGGGTTACAGTGAAAGATTCGAGGTGGTGGTGGATTTTGAGCAAATGTTTGCGAATGTCGTCGTCACCTTATTGATTTACGTGCCTCTCAGACTCATTTCATCATTCCCTCTGGGATTTGCAGATTCTCACCATCCAGATATGGCCACCGCCCCCGCAGCCCTGAATGAATGACCCACAACGTGTAAATAGTGAGATTGACTTGGTGGCCACAAGTCAATCTCACTTTGTTTACCATCAACGGAGCGGGATTTTGAAAATGAGATTTGAACTTTGGCGCCCTTACATTTTGACTCTACGGCGGCGGGCGTGGAAATTAAAGGGAGGAAAGTAATAGGAAACAATGCCCATAAATAATAAGATATAGGGTGGAATGGGGGGAAAATGAAGGAGAAAGTCTTTCAAATCACGCAAAGTTTTGGACTCGAACCTTCCTTCCCGCCCCGTTTTCTGTGGACTTTGGAAGGAAACAAAAGTTTTGTTTGTCCTTTCTTTTTCGTATCTTGGACGACTCTCACGGGTTACAAGGAAGTGAAGAATTAATCTCTTCAACTTGATCCTACAGGCTACAAATAAGGTCAAACAGGTCAACATTTAAAAAATCTGACTTCCGGGCAGAATTCTCGGAATTCTGCCCAGAAGTGACACAATTTTTAAATCAAAAGAAATTCAAATTTATTTTTTTTATAAATTGTTAAAATTCTGACCAGGATTCCTCTAATTTGAGCCAAAATTTTATAATTTTCTTTTACCAATTTTCTTTTTCTTAGAAAGAATGGCGCGAGTTTATGAATTCGCTCAAGATTTATGGACGCGTTGAGCTGTTTTGAGCCCAATTTGCATCTCCCGTCAGTAGAGGTAAAACACATTTCAGCCTTAAATTTTGAAATGAATGAAAATGAATTCTGACAAACTGTAAATGATCATGGTACTACGGAAATTAGTACCTTACACATTGAAAATTCCAATTTCGAATCCCGGTTTTGAAGTTAACTTTTGAGATTTTAATCATTCCGCCTTAAAATCCGTGGCGGTAACTTCAAAAACATGAAATGAAAAATGGATTTCATCTTTATGAAACACTTGTTGCTCTTTTCTTGAAAGTTATCAATTAAAAACAAGGCAAGGAAGCAGAAAAGCAGCGGTCTCGTGTAAACACGAAATTCACCACCACCGTTTTTGACGTAGAAACTTGTTAGCAAAAACTAATTTCGCAGGATTGTAATCCTGAATTTCTGAGTAAGAAACAAGGAAACAAGGAAAGTGGGTCTTGTAATCCACGTTTCTGGAATCCAGTAAAAAGGGAAAGGAAAAGGTAGACAAGTTGAGTGGAACGGAAATTAAAATTTTGTAATTAGGAGTGATGAAGTGTGTTTCATTTTTTGAAACGAAAGAAACGGAAGTTTCTCACTTTGCTACACTTTTTCCCCACTACCACTGAGGTTGTTTGCTCGTGTAGTGTTTTATCCAGTGAGTAATTCCTCCCCTGGAGTCTCCAGGCTGGAGAAAAAGCCGTCAGACATTTCACCCATCATCATCAAAAACGTACAAAGGGAGTTTATTAGTTTTTTACTGACTTTTCGCTTCTTTTTCCTTAGAAATTTATTCTCTCAGATGCCTTTTTTCCGTTTTTTTCGCCAAATCCGCCAAGGATTCATTTCCTTTAATTAAAACTCCCTTAGCTTTGGGATTGAGATGAATTTATAGCCTTCCGGAACCCAAAATTTGAATTTTCCCGCACACTACTTTCAATTCGTATAAATATTGACTTGGCTCTTGTTCCTGTTGAAACGGAACTGAAATCAAGTGGCGGAAAGGAGTAGAACCATGGATTCCAACCCCCCAAATCTCAACTTACCCCCGTCCCGTTTTTTCAAGCTTTCGCGGGAAAATTCAGGAAAGATTGCCACCGCAGCGACCAATTTGGTCAGTTTTCCCGCTTCATTTTCGATTGGAGAAAGTTTTGACTGGATTTTGGTACCGAATTCGAAGGGTGCCCACCCATGGAGCCTCCCTTGTTAATCCCAATTAGATTTTAATTTCACTTTCGCGTGTCTGATGATGATTTTATTACTGCAAATTACGCAAGGGAGGCCTCTGATTAACCAAATGCCTTAAGTACAGGGAACGTTTCCCTTAATTACTGCAGTCCCTAATAATTTTCACTCGGAGTTAATCCTTAGGGACTGTCCATAAATGACGTCCGCCATTTCTGCCACCCCCCCCCCTTTTGCTGACATCATTTATGGATAGCCCCTAACTGATTTTCAACACCGAGATTTGCTCGGGATGGACTTTTACCCGGAACTTTTTTTGACGTGTACACCACCCCAAAAAAAATGGAATGCGCTTGACATGACGTGACGTTCCCTTCTTAACAGATAGAAATGGAGTCATAAATTACATTTCGTCGGTGCGGATTTAAGGTAAAAGGGACAGCAGAGATTTTAATGGGTTTTTACCTATCCAGTAATCCTCTCAACCTAATGGGAATTTGGATTCTAGTGGTTGAAATGGGATCCATGGGGAAGTAGGAGGGGGGAAAGAGCGGGAAGGTATGAATTTGAATCAGTAAATCATTGTTTTCCTCTCCGGGTTTGAATTTATTCCTTTTCATATTCATGCAAGTGGGCCAATAAATGTCAAATGAAAACGAGGCATTGGAACCTTCCCAGGTGAACGCCAGGAAACGACGACAGCCACCCCACCGTGGTCGTAATCTATGCTACCCCTCCCCCTTGCACACGGTTCCACGGTGCACGGAGCCACGGTGCCTCTGGCTCATTCTAGCTAATTATGAGAAAATAATGGGAAAGCGGAGACTCATTCAGGAGGCCTCGGAGTTCTTTCGAAACGTGACGCTGACGACGGTGCCTGAAACTACTTCCGAATTTGGAAAATTCTCCTAACAATGCGAAATCCCCTCCTGCAAGCAAAAGTTTCTTTTGTGTCAACTTTCACTTTGAGCACAAGGCTCTCCCTCCCTTCCATTCCAAAAGTCAACTTCCATTTGTCTAATTATTTTCTCAGGAAAATTTAAAATCAAAGGGACGGGCCTGAAAGTAGAAGATTTTATAAACTTACCGTAAATTTTCAAGTCTTAGGCCTGGGGGTCTAATTTCCGAATTTATTTGAGTACACTTCGAGTACAACAGAATGAAAAGTCGCAAAAGTTTCAAGAAATTTAAATACACAAAGGAGAATCTATTAAAGTCAAAGGTCAACTATCGCGGATTTTCAAACCTAAAGGGTGACGCTGGACCTGCCTGGAGAGCTTGGAGGAAGAAGCGTCTACACTCTTCGGGTCTAATGGAAAGACTAAACGAAGTGAAAGGGAAAGTGCGGAACTTTCTCCCTGGAAATCCTGGAGAAATTACTCTACCGGTAGAAACTGGAGATGACCTTGGACATGGCAGGGAGGGAATGGGAATGGCAGTAGATGACCCCAGAGACACATTCCAGAGTACTGTCCAGGGAGATCATTCAACTTTATGTCATCTCAAGGTCTCAACAACCATCAAGTTGATGAGGCGGTGTTGGATTTCTGACCGAAATCCATCTGCGCATGCTCAGAGCCCTTATACCACTGATTCCTTCTTACTAAAAATCGAAAAAATCTTTCTTTGAACTCTTACTAAAAACGCAAATTTATGAGACAAAATCTTTCGAAAGAATATTTAAACTTTGTTTGCGACAAAACACTTTATTTCCTTTGGTTGCTGGTCTATTAGTGGGACATAGCTTCTAAACATTCATTTAAAAATGAGTACAAGTTCCATTTCCATATTATCCTAAGTCAACCAGCGATCATGATCAGAAAGGAAGTCACATTCGCGAGAAATGGGGCCGAAAAACAACTTTTAACTTAAAAATCAAACTAAATTCAAAAATCCAATATATCTTACGGAATTAAGCTCCAATTCGATGAAATTTCAGAATTTTTTTGAAAACCCGAAAAATCTCACGCAAGAATCTTTCTTATTAAAACTCTATTAATCTTTTTTAACAGTAAGTATTCTTGCGTTCAAAGAAAATCTCGTGGAAAAGATAAAATCGCACAGCAAAATGTCTACATTTTATTCAAAATGTGCAATTTAACACTTTGCTTGGCCATATTTTGACTCGAATTGAGTAGTATTCAGCACAGCTTACAAGAAAATGACCAAATATTGAAAAAATTATCCACTATTTTGGAATTCAACAGTAATTTTCGGTAATTTTTGACAAAATGAAAAGAAAATTCGAAAACTCTTACGTAATATTTTTTTTTTTACGTAAATCTCGAAAAAATTTTTTATCTTATGCAAACCATGCGTTCAAAAACGTTCAAATAATACCAATCAGACTTTGGGATAGGTCCCAGGTCACTAGGAATCATAATTTAAAAGTAAGCCAAACGTAAGAATCCGTGGTCTACATCATGCATAAGCGTCATTTCAGACACTTCACTCCTCGCAACCTATCAAACAAAATTGAAGTACTTTAGAAGAAAATGATGAGGAAACAATCGAAAACTAAGTTTTTATTTTTATCGTTTTTGTCTTATCTCGTAAAAAACTTAATCCCACACAAATCCGCAGTAATCCGATAAAATGAATTGAAATTATTTGCACCTGCTCTTGAGTTCCATAGTTCAAAATTGTGGAAAAATTAATTGCAAAGTTCGAAACGTACGCTGGAATGGTCATAAAAACGGACAGTGACGGCTATGGAGCCCTTGCAGGGGTCACAAGCGACAGTGTGCAGACCTACGACACTTCGATCACCCCAAAAGAAAAAGTTGACACAACTACGAAAGTTTCTGGAAGATTTACGATCTGCGCCGTCGCAGTGTTTCTGAGTCTCTGCCTACTTTTTGTGAGGTACATGGATGAGAGGTTACCAGAACCTTTGACCTTGGAAGACTCCAAAGAAAATCCGGGCAGGTAAGCTTAATTTAAGCGTAACTTAAATTGAAAAATGCAAAAGTGATCTGAACTCTATTGGTCATTCTACGGTACTCGCTAAATTTTTGTCTTGCGCAGTTTTATAGGTCAAAGGGCATGGGAGGATTTGAAGGAGCTCACGGCCTGTGGTCCACGCGTGGTTGGCAGTTTTGAAAACGAAAACATCACGATTGGAATCTTGCGCCGGAAGATTGAAGAAATTGCACTGCGCATGTCCCCTTCCCACCAGATGGAGACTGAGGTTCAACGAGCCTCCGGCGCATTTGAATTAGAAAACAGCATGGAAGTATACACTGAGGTAGCACTAATTGCAATTGAGGTCAGAGGTCAAGGGTCAAGATTATTGTGTAATACGTGTTCTGGCTCCAGATATCAAACGTAATTGTAAGGTTGGGCCCATCAGATGGTACAATAATTAGCAGTGCCGCAGTGCTACTGAATTGCCACTACGATACGAAGCCAATTGCACCCGGTGCTACTGATAACATGATCAGTTGTGCTGCTATGTTGGAAGTACTTCGAATTTTATCGGCTCAAAACGAACCGTTTCCAAACACGCTTCTCTTCTTATTCAACGGGGCAGAAGAGTTGGGCCTGCTAGGGGCTCATGGATTCCTAGAGGGAAATGACCAAAATGGAACCCAGGGACCAAGACATCCATGGGCATCCGATTTAAAAGCTTTCGTTAACCTGGAAGGGGCTGGCTCTGGAGGGCGCCCAATTCTATTTCAAACGGGGCCAGGTAAATTTTCCCGCCAATTTTATTCAATTTCTACTCGGGCGGCAGGTTTAAATGTCAGGGATGTTATTTATGTAGGTAACGGATGGATCGCTAGTTTGTACGCAAGCGCAGTCCCCCGGCCTTTTGGAACCGTCCTGGGCGAAGAAGCGTTTCAGGCGCGGCTCATCCCGTCAGATACGGATTTCCGGATTTTCCGGGACCTTGCAAATATTCCAGGACTGGACACTGCATTTATAAAGAACGGGTGGATTTATCATACGAAATGGGATACAGTGAATGAGATCGGTGGAGGTTCTGTACAGCAATTAGGGGATTCAACATTGGCCATTGCTCAACGTTTTGCCAAATTTGATTTTGCCGCCATAACGGAATCAGAAACCAACATGGTATTCTTTGATGTCTTTGGCCTCTTTATGGTCGTCTACTCTGAAAAAGTAGGAATTGCACTAAACGTTCTAATTGTGATCGCATTCCTTGGAATTACTAGTTGGTTGTATGGTAAGTTCAAATTTGGCGCCATTTTATTTGGAGGATTCAAAACTTTTCTGACGAGCGTTTTGGTTAATAGTGATCAAGCCCAAGAAATATGTGAACATTGCCTGGTATTTTGGGAGTACTTTCTTAGCTTGGGTAGTTGGGGCTGGAGTGGCAGTTTGTATTGCTGCTGTATTTAGTGCAGCCGGTTACAGGACTCCGTTCCACTCATATCCGATCTTACTACTCGTCTTGTATGGAATCCCAGCCACCATTGCTCAAGTTATCGTCTATGCCTTCACTACAAAGGGAAACGTCGAGATGGCTTGGGTATCTGGGAAATTTGTAATGTCAGTTGTGGTATTCATAGGATCATTTGTTACCCGCGGAACATACCTACCTGCATCAATCATTCTGTTTGGAGGAATAGGATGGTATACGACCAAGTTTCTACTCAAAGGTAAGCAAGTGCATGGTGATTTATACGGTTCGCATTGTGTGCGAACCGTATAATTTTTACGCAATCAGCTATAAGCTGATATATATTTGTAGGTATATTTATACATTGGCAACTATGAGTATACGTTGAGGCGATATATAATGCGTTAGCAAAATTATACTAGGTGTTTTTGCGCACATGTATTGTATGTATGTACGAGTCGTGGTATATATGCATGTTTTTATCACTAGATACACATTTCATTTTCCGCAGGTAAGTAAAGTGTATACGGTGCGCTCAGTCAATATAGATACTATATAAATACTCTATACGGTACTATATATAATATATATGTGTGTATGATATATAGTGCTCTATATAGTATTTATAGTATGTATATATACTAAACGTACCGTATTCACTAAATACTTACCTACGGAATACAAGTATATTACTAGTACCGTAGCATCTGAAATCTATATGCGAACGGAGTTTATATTGGTTCAGTTTAAAATTCTTAAGTGTATATTATAAATATTATGTATATATTTCATGTGTATATTTCATATGTGCACTCCCATTCGTAATTCCTCTTTTTGTTTTGCAGATTACCCCAGAGTGAATTTGGTGCTGTATATAATAGTTGGTGAATTAATACCAACCACACTCGTCCTCTATACATTGAACATTCTCAATGAAATCCTTATTCCATCATTTGCAAGAACAGGAGCTGGGACAGATCCAAGTATTCTCCTAAGTTTCCTTATGGGTTTTACCGTTCCTGTATTTGCGCTTAGTGGAGTGATCCCGTTCTTTGTCCGGTTCAAGAAATCAGACTTCATTGCCGCCTTTGTCATTTGTATCGTATTCCTGAACAGTCTCGTCATTTTTGGATTCATCGGGAAAATTCCATACAGGCAGAAAACTTCTATGAGGCTCAATTTAATTGTAAGTCTTCATTATATTTCCGTCGCTTTTCAACCACGAATCTACGTAGTAGAGAAAATGGTTTATGGAATTTATAAAACGGGAAATCAGCGGATAGAGACGCCGGTTTCCTACATTTGAAACATCATGGGTCTCAAGACGTCATCCTCGACTGCTTCAAATATTCAGAGTTGATTATCCTTCTTATCAGTCAGCATCCCTTATAGTCAATATTTGATGCACATAGTAACGCCTTAGCGGGGACTCTGGGTTAAC
>JAQIWD010001866.1:0-10899 GCA_034694825.1 Anurida granaria | reverse complement strand
CAATGCTAATTTTTCTCCCCAATAAGTCCCTTTCTCAAAACTCATTTTTTATGCTCCTCCCACTATTCAGCCGAATACCCACCCAGGGACTCTGAAAAGTGAAAAGATTAATTAAATCATGTACGATTAATCGAGAAATTTTTTAAATTAAATTCAAAGGAGTAATTCTTAATTATTGTTGTTTCTGGCTAAACTTTAAATAAATTTGCAACGTATCCTATTCTATGGTTACGCTCCAATTTTATTTCTGCCCTGTTTTTAAACTTAGTAAAATTCCTTTTCTTTTGTGAAATATAAAAATTGTTGCCTCAGCTGTTACGTCCTCCCTAAATTTTATTTCCCTTCCACTTCAAAATTTATTTCCACACTTGTTTTTACATTTTGGTAAATTTCGGATCATTTAAAATTTTCGAAAGATAAGAAAACTCGACGCTATTTTATTGGGATTGGATAGGGATGTGAGTGGTGGTGGCTTGTGTTGATTTGTTAGAGTTATTACGTTGAAATTTTTTTCCGCAGTGATGGTCGGTGGCGTTGGAGTAGAATTTCCCTTTTTCTATTTTTTTTATCTCAACTTCCCCCTATGCATCAAAATCCCCACGGAGATTCCTTGGAAAAGTGAATCAACCTCCTGTGTATGAGGGGAGATGAAACGCAAAACCATTTGAAAAAATTAATTTACATTTCAGGCATGTTATAAATGTTTATTCTGAATCTAAAATCTTAAATAAGTCCTGATGTCTGAAAAAATTGAAATGTCAGGAAAGGATGCCCATAAATAATTAATCTGTATAAAACATTGACGTAATTCGACAATGGCGTCTGTATTTGAAATTCGTTTTTCTGTCAAACCTGGAGAGCAAATTGTTTGGAAAAAAAAGTCCGGCATCACGTTTTGACTTGGAAACGGGAAAGCAAAAAAATAATTTTCCTCTGAAGGCGTACATGCTGAGATTTGTCATCCTGATTTTAAAAAAACGTCAGATGCATAAAAATGGCAGTTTTTGAAAATTCTAGATGCAAGAGAGTTTGAGCTGCTGAACATATTTTCAGAAGTGGGGATTATTACCGCACATCTGAATTTTTTTCAGCTGGATTAAAAAAAAACACATTTCAGGTGCCTGAAATGAAAATTCCAGGCGTAGTTTTGTCAGCGACATTTGCCTTGGACTTCCCCTCATACAGCTGCCCCTCATTTCCAACTGGCTGCTCCTTCCTCTTTTCTCTTCATCACCATGCGGTCCGGTTCTTTTTCGTGGGATATTTCAACACACCAAACTCGCGACTCTGCAAAAAGGCACACGGAAGGAATTCTGTTCATTTCTGTCTGTCCGCAGTTAATTAACTGTTGTCCAATACTAATCATCATTCTTGGTAGTGCCCACCATCAACTGACGACGCGTCCATCATCCTCAACCAGAAAACACCACTGGAGATGGTAGTGACCGTGACCCTGGTACTTTCATACACGTCTTGTTATATCAATATCCCTTCCTCGCCTCCTACATCTTCCCATAGTCAACAAGTGTATCACAGACTGAGGAGCAAGTAGTGCTCGTGGAGCGTGGACTGACCCAGTTCGGGGTCTCTCTTGTCACCTCCTGTGTTTCATTCATTTTAAGACTTTTTACTAGTATACGCACGCCGCTCGCACCGTTTGTCGCCTCTACTTTTTATATCATTTAAATTTTATTAGCTTTTTACACACCGCCGCCACCGCTGACTACGATCCGGAACACTTCAACAATGACGAGTTCAAAGTTTGCTACAGATGGAGGAGCCAGCAACTCCGAACTGCCAGAACTCCAGAGACCCGAGCATGGGAACGGGGTCGAGGATGATGACGACGAAGGATTTCAAACTGTTGTCAGCAAACGTACTGTCAAGCTCATGCAACATCAACAACAACAACAGTATCAGAATCGCCACAATAACCGTCGAGGAGGAGGGTACCACAATGGCAATGGGTATGGCCATCACGCCTATGGGAACGGGAATGGACGACACTACCACAGAATGTATGGACCACCGCATAGTAGCAGTAGTGGAGCAAATAGTAACAGCTCTGCATCAAGCATTCCAGAAGACTTTCCCAAGGACAAGGATCGACAGGATGAAAATCTGACAGCTGACTCACCCACGCCGCCACGACCTCAACCAATCACAATTCTTCCCCAGAATACTACTACCCTACCTGTCATGGCATGGGCACGTATTGCTGCTGGAGAGAAACCACCAAAGCTTGATGTTCTTCAGAGTCCGAGTCCAGGTGAGTTAATTTGGGTCGCATGGAGCAGTGGAATGTAATGTAACAAAGGAATCAATTCTATTTGTTTGCTCTCATTTATTAGGAAGCACGGATTCCTGCCATTCACCAGTCAGCAGCACTTTTGACGTGAAACCGCTCGCTATTTCTCTCGTTACGTCTGCATGTGAGGGAAGCTCGGACGAGAGTCACGTCGTCGTGAAGGGAAAGACGAATTCGGTGGCTCAACCCCATGCTCAACCGGAGGATCAGAGTGAGACGAGTCAACGACCTCAGCAGCCGCCACAAGTTGTCCTTCCCCCGCCGCCACCGCCGTCGGTTTCTGTCTGGAAATTACGAGCTGCTGCTCACGCCGGTGGACAAACGAAATCTGATGTTGCTCAAAGCTCAGGTACCCGAAACCTCCTCTCCAGGTTCCTTTATTCTCCTTTACGTGCAATTTCAATTCATATTACTACGATTAGACCGGTCAGGTTTACTGCGTAAAGACTGCCGAAGCCCATAACCAAATGCGTCTTATTTGTTTCATGACTCGGAAATCTTATCCCTTGTTATCATTTTCATAATTGCTGGCTAATGTCCAGTCTTGTCCCGCTCCTTGTCTCTATGGCACTTATAAGCACATGGGCCAAGGTTATCACACTTTGCTCTTATTTAGTATGTGCTTTGACGCCTTATCTACTTTAGTAAACGATGCATCCTGGTTTGATTGGAGTGTTTTGCTCAAACCTAATGAAATCTATTTATTCCCAGGAGGGAGCACTACAGCGAATTCGGTGGTGGCTGGAACTACCAAGGGGAAATTGCCACCAATCTTCGATTGGCCTTCGTTGGACGATGCTGTCAAGCCGCAGGGCAAGGCAGAAGTCAAACCTGTGAGCTTTACATCACAAACTGGCGGAACTACGCCTTCCGAATCAGCTACTGACTCTGGGAATGAGGAAATACTCGTAAGCACATTTTCATAATACTCGACGACTCTAATGATAAGCTTAAGCTTAGGCTTTTAAGTTGTCTTTGTTCAGTCTAAAATAATTTTTGATTTTCTACAGAGAATTACTGGACCACCGGAGCTCAGTGATGAAAAGTGGCCGCTGCCTTTGGTATCAAATGGTATTGGAAAGGGTCATGGAAATGACTCCAATCTTGCCCTGATTGAGAAGCTGAGACAATCAAGACATAGCAGTGGCGATGCAATGTCGAGTAGCGGTTGTGATCTTGCGGGGAACGGCGGTGACGGTCATGATGAGGAGGAGGATGACCCTACATCAACATCAGACACCAAGAAGAAGCGAAAGAATAAAAAAGGTATCGGTAGTTTTCAATCTTAATTTTGCAATTTGGAATTTGCCCGTGTTTAATTAGTTGGACGTCCTTTTAATGCTTTGATTGAATTGCTATTACGTGTTGCTCCTACTAATCCGAGTATCCCTCCTGATAATCCGTTATCACTAGCCTCAAAACCTAAATGGGTCCCACTTATCCTGGAAGACGAACCACCAAAACCACCTTCCAAACCAAAGAAGCGACCGAGGGATAAGTTTGTTGAGAAGGCTACACCACCGCAGCAGCAGCAGCACAACGGTGATTCGCATGGAGGTGCTACTGGTGGTGGTTAGTGACCTAATTTTATTATTTTGTACCGTTCTAACCCCTTGAACTTCACCGTCGTAACCACTACCAGATATGTTATTTTCACGTCCATTTTTTTCTGTTGTAGAAGCTAGCAGCGAGTGCGCCACTCCAACTGAGGGGTTTCCAAGGGGAAAATCGGGACCAGGTCGTGGTGGAAGAAGTGGACACAACAAAGGGAAGCACCGAAATTACCATGGCTACTACAAATTTTACAAGGAGACGAGTGACTCCCAGACTCCGGCAGATGCCAATGGGGAGGTCTACACGGACTACCCGCCTGAATTTACTACACTTAATCCTCTTTTCCCTATGACTGAATTCGTTATGCCGTATGCAAACTACGCCACCTACTCTCCTCCACCGGACGCTCAATCCTATCCATATGTTTCGATCCCAATCGATGATGCCGTTTTGACTCAACTGATACAGAAACAAATGTAAGGAATTTAATCTCACACAAAACTCGCTTGGAATTGGATGGAATAGTGGAATTGCCATTGGTGAATGAGACATTTAATTCTGACGCTTTTTCGTGTTTTTTCCCCAGCGAATATTACTTTAGTGAGGAGAATTTGGAACGAGACTTTTACTTGCGGCGTAAGATGGACTCTGAGGGTTACATCCCGATTAGTTTAATTTCCTCATTTTACCGGATCCAATCAATGACCCAAGACTACTCGGTCGTACTCAATGCAATTAAGGCCTCGGAACTGATTGAGGTGAAGGAGGAAGAGGAGAGCTGTGCCTCAGCGAGGCCAGTCGTGGAACCAACCAAGTGGCCCATTGTTGACACAGCTGCCGCATCAATTCCTCCACCTCCAGCGATCGTCAAGTCATTTCTTACACCCGTGGCCGTCGCCACTTCAACCAATAATACTAATTCGCTCGCCTAAGTTAGTCCGTTACTCTACGACTACGCTGACGCTGCCGACGACCATGGAGAGAGAGGAGTGAGGTAATGGGGGAGTGTTGATTGATGATGACTAACTAAAATCGACAGTGCTTTATTGTTGGTTAATTGTCTAAATTGCGAGTGAGTGGATGTGAAGGTGTGAGGGAGGGATACCAAGGAGTGCTTGGGTTTAACAATATTTTCTGTCTCCCTTTTTCCTTTTGAGTGTGACGTTTAAAATTTTTATAAAATCAAACAAAATGACAAAAAAGATTTTTAAAATGAATTCACGATTATATATCCCGGGTGTAATCTTTTTAGATTTGGTTGATTTTTTCCCCTTCAAAGCGTGCCTGCAAACGTAACCTTAATTTACTAATAACGTCAATCGGTTAGTTAGGTTCAGAGAAAACAATATTAATTAATTAAGTTCTTCCTTTTCCTTTTGTGAAGATTTGTTTTAACCTCGTACTGACGCTTGTTGAGTTGATGAAGATGGAGGGGGTGGGGACTTTGGTTTTGGTTGTTGGTTGACTTTCTCTTGATTAACTTTCATAGTCTTCAAAAGTCGATTTAAGCTGGGCTTCCATCAACAACATTTGATCCATTTCCTTCTTTGATTTCCTTGCCAAAACGATTTTAGGAATTTAACAATAATAGTTGTGTAGGCCGAATAAGAGAATTAGTAGTTAATGTTTAGTTTGTTAGGTTATTAATCTCATAAGTTCCCGAAGAAAAGTTTTAGGGGTGTTACTCTTTTAGTCACAGGTTTCATTGGTTTAATTAATTGGTACTCTGTAAACAAAATCTAACGATTTCCATCATTACCAACCACTGAGGAAACCCTTTGAGCAGTTTGACATTGACTTGCTTAAGTTATTTCTCTTAATGTAACAATAACTAGAACCAAACCGAGAAAACTGAGGAGCAAAGTGGTTCAATGATGAAGGGAACAGCTAGCAACAATTCATCATGTATCCACTACTAATTAATAATAGTAAGTCCTTGCCTTACCAATTGAACTGTAAAATCCTACTTTTAACCCTTGAATACTGTACACATGAGGTTAATTATAAAATGATGTTTATTTTCAGTAAATTATCTATCAGTGTATTTAATGTAGGACTTGAGCACCTTGCAATGCACCTTGCAATGCCTCCACTATTACTAATATTTCTTCAGTCCCTTAGAACTGTACGCAAACGCAGCTCAACTGGTCTGTTCTTCCTGATTCCTTGAAACTACTTGCTTAATTATTGGGGGTACTGGACTTAAGCTAACACTCTACTGTATCCAAAATCCACCATCTTTACCAACAGTTCGCGGAATAGCTCCTGGTCAAGAAATGTAATCATTAGTATAATTGCGGCGCGGCTTTTGGCAAATCGTTGTGGTTTTAGTCCCGGACATACACGAACAATCACGACACGACACCGATTGGAGGAAGTGAGCTTCAGAAGAGAAGTATGAGCCAATTGGTCAAATCACAATTCGAGATTCTGTTGGTGTTCTTTGTTCGCAGGAATAAGTCGAAGAAGCTTGAACATTCTTGAGTTAGTGAGGGCAGTGATAGAGCTTAGCTTCTTCCCGATGAGATTTGAGGAGATAGGAAAGAAGAGGGGGAGAAGAGGTCAACATTAAAATAATTTCAACAATTTATGACTCCTGCCCTGGAGGGGGCGGAGGGTTCAGGAGGTCACCGTGCCGCCGCGGTGGGGGCGGTGCTAGAGGAGTGATGGGAGGCTGCTTGACGGTGGTGACCATGGTGGGGATAGTGAGGACTCCTCGGGAGGGAAGACCCAACGTCAGACGGCATTCTCATCCAGGAACCTGGGTGGGTATGGTGGTATTGCGAATGGGACGGGAGGCGGTGGGACATTTCCTGGTGGGCTCATCTCACACCGGGACGACCTTCCGGAAGCTTAATAATAGAAACAAAATCATGATTCCTGATTATCTGATTATCTGACTAGGATTAGAGGGGAAATGGAGAAAAGAGGTGCATTGAGAATTGAGGGATGGGCATGCGCATGCGCATCATGCAGTAATTCATATTCAAACGCTTCCATTTGCAATAATAAGCGGAAGTTGGTTGAAATTAATTATAAGGCAAGAAGACATTGAGGTATTGTAGTTGTATCATCTTGTCATTCATCAGTTTACAAAAGCTTAAGTAAGAACAATGCAAAATATTTTTCATTAGATCTTGCTAAAGAGAAAGTTGCTGGAGATGAGAAAGGAATTCTTCCCCAGAAGAAGAAGAAAGAGAGAAGAGCAACAAAAGAATCCACAAGAACCACCAAAGAAGGCCAAGATTCCAAAGTTAGACCAAGTAAGGAAGAAGATTTTTAGCCAAAATTCAGCAGCCAAATGCCAAACAGATCTCATCGCAAGAGCCATGGACCCAGCAGCCAGCCACCCAGGAGCAGAGAGAATCAAATAAAGTTTAGAGATGATTGTAATCGTATTCTTCCTCACATAGTAACTCAGAAGGGAGCGTTTGCTTGTCTCGCTCTTCTATCAGGGCTGAACTCTCCTGTGGACCAGATTGACCCATGGAATTTACACAGTTTAGCATCCTGCACAAGAAGAAAACGACGCTCATCTTTGTAAATGGAGACGGTTCCGTGCAAATTTAATCTGGTGGTGGTGCCTGCCATAGTAATGCCTTTGAATTGAATTCTTACCCATAAATATGACTCTCATCCTCTGGTGATCTGTGAACGGAAAAAGGAAATGGAAAAATGTTACCACCGTGATTTTATAGTACAACGGCGCCGCTCAGCGGTGCTTCCTACTCTCCTTCCGGTGGGGGCAAAAGTGCAAACTTAGTCCCTTACCTGGCACCGTTCCGCTTGAAGAGCGCTGAAATCTCTTCAAAGGTTTTATTCTTAGTCTCTGGCACTTTCCTATAAGTAAACGTCCAAAAGATGGCAAGTAGTACACTGAATGGCAGGAATACGTAGCTCCCCATGTGGTTCTGCAAAATCAATCGGATAGGTTAGTGACCTGGATGACCTTGACATGCCCATGTTCAGGGCTTCTCAAGGGTACATGCTCAAGGTCAAGGGTGCTCAAGGGTCATGTCCCACCTTCATCCAGAGGAAGGAGATACTGACGAGGAGGCTGGAAAAGGAATTGACAAGGTTGGCCATAGCCATTGCAGCAGCTCTTGGTCCTTGCGTAAATAGTTCAGCCGTAATCATCCAAGGGATTGAGCCCGGGCCTAGAAAAAGTCATAGGGTCACGTTAGAATTTGTTCCAGTCCTTCTTTTCTATCCAGTGCAGAAAGGAAAGTTCACGTCACTTACCCACGGCAAAGAAGACGACGAAGCAGAGGGTAAAAATTACGGCCAGGTAGGATATCCAGTCCAGAATCTCCTTGAAGAGCGAGAAGAACTCCTGCGGAAAATGTCAAAGGTCAAGGGTCATTCCGACAGCAGAATTAGCAGTGATACGCCGTTATGGAAAGTAAAGGGAGAAATTCGACCTGGCTTTCACGGCTTTCCATGGATTTGCATTAGAAAAGACGAAAAACGAAGCGGCGGCAGGATTTGGTAAGAGAAAATGTACTTACCACCACCACAGAGGAATATTTCAAAGGGAATAATAATTCTATCATTACGAGCCCCACCCTGGGTCCTGCCGTAGCCCCAGCTCTAGCGCTTGCAGCGCTTGGTTGCTTCAGCCCTCTCTCAACAAAGGAGCCCGGAAATAAATCAAATCCAAAACTCCTCGGGTGCGGATGGTAGGAGACATTTTTTTTGAAGAGAGTAATCAAGGCCTTTCTCCACCACCACCATTCCCGTTGTCCCCATCGTCTTGCCCGGATATAAAGAAACAAAATAAGTCTACTAGCAGGAACAGTTGACAAATGTTTCCCTTCCATCCGACTGACCACATACGACTCATCATTCCAAGAATACAAGAGCAAGAGGGGAAAATATAAAGTCGAGTGGAGTCCATTACTACATTATTTCAAGAGCTTCCCCTTCTCCTTACCTCCATTTGCATAAAAGTTTATGTGGGATTGCTTCCGAAATTTAGAAATGAAATCCGTGGATTTAAAGATGAAAAGGTGAAGCCTTTTTTTGACTCCATTAACATAATCATAATACATCATCAACCCCTCCCTCCCGCAGCATCCCGTCGACTGTTGTGTCGGAGTAACCTGGAGTGCACTTGAGAAAGCCCGGAGAGAAAGCAAAGCAAGATTCTTTTGATCATCATTCACTGTCTGTTCGTCGTCGGGCGGTGGAATAGGATTTTAGGCGAGAATTTTTAATGCCTCACTCCATTAACAGAAAACCTCAAAGTCAGTCAAATATTTTGAGCTGGAAAAATCCCGAGGACGGAAGGTCGCTTCCGCTTCATAAAATTTCAAAGCCCCCACCGCAACGACGGGCTCGCTCGCTTCCTCCAGGGATGATTCCAGGAGGTAAAGTTGGAAATGGCCAGAGTCAATTAATTAACGGAAGAAGGTGATGTACTTACCTTGATGAGCATGGCGATGGTAATGAAGAGGGAAAAGACGAACATGCCGCCGAGACCGTAGAGGTGGAGCGTCCTTCGCCCTGCCCGGTCCATGAGCATAATAGAGATGAGCGTCATTCCGACCATGATGGCCCCAATCCCCATGGTTGCAAACTTGGCCTGATCCTGCTGGAGTCCTCCCAATTCCATAAAGGTATCAGTCGAGTAGTTTAATACCTGCGGAGGGGGTCAAAGACCAACAAAACACCTCAAATCAGTTCCGGACGGAAGAAAATTGGATTTGAAATGGGAGCATGACAATGGGAATCCTGCCTTCCTGCCTCCCCGCCCGTGGCGGTGGTGGTAAGGCTACGGTTCGCGTGGGAAGCATCATCAATCACCAACTGACGCGCGGGAACGGTGGCAGCCGCCGCCGCGGTTTCACATTACAGATTCCTCATTTCTGTTTACATCGCCTTCTCCCGTCACTCCTTAGCGTCATCATAAGGGGTTCCGCTTATTAATAATATTCTACTAACCACATAAAACAGACACTTGGGAAGGAATCAATCCCTTATTTTTTACACCTAAGAGCTCAAATTCAGTTCTTATTTGTACTCCTTGTACTAGTTCAAGGGAGCAATAACCTTCCGGCGCAGGCGCAACTCTGGAAACATAAAATCAGAGCCGTTTTTTTTATAAATGGGGGAAGTGATTGGACGAATGCTGGATTGTGGTCGTTGGATTGAGTGGTCCTTTGTGTCGTAGTCCTACTGGGATGATCTGCATACCCAATGGGAAACTTAACTGCAAAAGTTCAGGGAATGGTACGAGGACTTGGTCCTGTACTTGGTAGATTGGAGAAAGTGAAGATAAGTTTAGGGAAATTTCCCATTACTCTCTCCCGAGGAGACCCACCGACTGATGCTGGAATGAATTGGATACTTTTCAAATTATACATCCGAATAATAGCCAACCTAGGCCAGCGACTAGGCTGATGGGAGTCAAGGAGAGGAGCTAGAAAAACGGAGTCTAGAATGATAGTAGGAGGCGGAGGAGGGAAGAAGGATGGATCATTCACAAATTCAGCCTTGGAATACAAATATTGACAGAAGAAGGGGAAGGGGCTTTGTACAGCGTTGAAAATGTGGGAGAAAGTAGTGAAAGTATCTCCAGCCTTCTATAAATTTCCATAGGACGGAGCCCAACCTTCACGCCAGCTAGGCCATTGGGTAAATAATGCATCTGAATGGGAATTAGTTTCCGAGAGGAGTCGGATGGGTGGATTAGCATTAACATACCTCAATGTCAAACCAGGCAAGGGGACTATGGCAAACGAACGGTGACGGAACGACGTAATTTATGAATTCCAGTCCCCTTCATTAGGATTTATGTCATAAATTATCCCCTACCACCACCAAGGACGCTCCTCCAGCTTATGCTCAGCCAGAGTACACTACGCTCAGCCTATACTGGAGGGGGCTGGAAAAAGTGTAATCCCGGAAGTAAGCTTACGGCATTGATTCCAGAAAGTTGCTGAGAGAGTTGCATCACAATTGCAATGCATAGTGGCATTCGGAGGGTCGGTGAAAGTAGGAGTTGGAGCATCGATCTAGAAAAAAATAAGATTAAA
>JAQIWD010001865.1:0-10903 GCA_034694825.1 Anurida granaria | reverse complement strand
ATTAGATTGGGACCTTTTATACACTGGGTTGGACCTTTCATACACCGACGGGGGGCTTCTCAAACCAAAAACGACATTGGGGCTCGGAGGGTTAAACACGCGAGGCCACTCGCTCGATCAGGCGAGAACCTCGGTTGAATCAGCGAGATTGACACTTTTATAATCCAAAAACCAAGTTGGAAACGTCGAAAATGCTTGTTTAGTGTTTTTCTAAGTAGAATTTTCCATTTACCATCCGTTGGATTTGTCGTTTCTCGTCTGGAAGTATGAAAAAAATTAACAATAAACTTTTAAATGCATTTTTTCTATACAAGGGAATACTTTTCCTCGGTATGTTAGATTTTAATTTGTCTAACATTTAGTTGTTTTTATTTATAAAATGAAAGTTTGACAAATTAAAGCTGTAAATGTGACTTTTTAAGGCATTTTGTTGAACTCACAGGAACACGCGTAGTTCTCGGTTAAACTCACGAATTTGGTGAAATAAAACTGGCAGCATCGCTCTCGCCTATTCCTGCGAGTATCTCGCCTGTTTCAACGATTGAGGTTAGAGAGAAGCGATTAAAGAAGAAAATATTCGTATTGGATCAGGTTCATATTAACATGAGAATATTTTCATTTTTATTGTTGAATGCATTTATTATCATTAAGTAACCATAATTATAATCAATTGCAAACAAGAGCAGGATTTCATTTATTATAATGCCCGAGAGAATGGACTTACTTCTGTCTAGCCTCCATTTATAGTCAAAAATTAACGATGCGGTTTGTATGATGTAGTTCTACCCGCAGAAAAAATCTTACAACCAAGAAGGGAATCTAGGATTTTACTGGTTCACAGATTTCTCGCTTATCCTGTGTGCATTTAGATGCAATAGCTAAGTAATACAAATGTATGTGTATGAGATAAGGTTCTTATTGTTTAATTTCATTTCAGATCAAATGGTTTTTCCTCTATAAATCCACAAAACATAACAGCAAGCGAAGACCAGCAAAAAAAAAACAAGGTGAACACCATCCCGTTGCCTTTGCTAATTCACCTTTGCAAAAATAAGGCTGCCTATACAAACTGTATATTTTAATTCCCATATCGCTAAGGATGAGAAAGTTCACATTTCAAGCATTATTGCTGTGTCAGAATCTGTTTCAAATTAACTGCTCTTCGAATTTAACTGATCGGTGTAGGAGAGGTTTTGGAATGGGAAGGAAAGCTTTCCTAAATTCGGGTGGTACAAGGGAATGTTGGAATGGTCACAAAAGCGAAATAGATTAAATAATACTGCGGCATCCATAAGGAATATTTTAAATTATGAAACTTAACAAACTTAACTTCTATGACATTTGTGAGTATAATAGGAGGAACTGATTACTACTTGTGAACATTTTTGTGGCTTATTTAGCTCATTTTTGCTGTTAATAATGCAGGAACAAAGAATGAATTTTGTCGTCGGTGATGCGACTAATGAGGGGTAGAAGGGGTATTCTGGCACATAAACCGTCCAGGATAGCATGGAGGCCCCACACTCATGGGTCTCCTCTGCTATACAATTGCGCTGGGACTATATGGTATCGGTTGGGTTGAAGAGATCCTCCACCCTCTGTTCCAAAGTCTTTCCTTGAACTATAGTCCGTTCGCTTAGTTTATCCAAAAGAAAAAAAATTCCCGCCCAGCAAAACCCATAAGGTTTGCTAGGGGGCTGGACTTTAGGCTCCACCCGCACTTTGGGTAAGCTAAGCGAACGGACTATAGCATTGCAAACTAGTACCGGAAAATTGAGGCTCTGCGTCTGGAGCAGAACCATTCATTCGTCCATGCCCTGTTCCTGGCGACAGGGGATGATGGACATTATAATGTCGGGTTCGTCCGAAGAGTTAAAAACTCTTCGCCTTCACCTCCACGCCAGATAACGTACCCGAAGAATCACGGGTGATGGGGAGGACTAGAAAACGCTGGACCTCTACCAGACCGCGTGAGTGCCGATGGTACCTAAAGAGTGCTCGGCACTCGTCTATGTCGTAGTATCCATATTTTCGGCACTCGTCTATGTCGTAGTATCCTACCTTCTTTTATGTCAGGTTAGGTTAGCTCAGGTTAGGTTAAAAAATTTAACCTAACCTGACCTAACCTAACCTAACCTGACATAATGGAAAATATGGATACTACGACATAGACGAGTGTCGAGCACATATACCATCGGCAATCACGCTACCAGACCCCACTGTGCAGACTCTGGGGCTAGGAAGTACAGGAGTCTCCCCCCAAGAGACACCAGGAAACCTAGCCCATGAAGAGGAACTCAGATGGGGGAGGAGGTGGTCTGGGCTAGTATGGACCAACCCATCCAATGCGAGACTTGTGAACTCGTTGAGTTTGTGGGGTAGGAAAGACAAATAAAGTAAAGATCTGTTTCTAAGCCGTGACCGAAATACGTCAACTGTGCACGCTCGGCAGAGTCTCATTAACCTGCCATAGGTAGTGAGCTCCCGGCAGTAAACATACGCATACATATTCTGGCACATGTGTGCAGTCTCTAGGAGATGGGCCGCTACGGAAGCAAATTACAAGGCTCTTTATTTTCCTCTGCGAATAGGAATAGTACAGCTGGTTCATGTGAACGCAGAATTGATGGTAGCAAATATGATTGCGCGAGGTCATCGTCGGGAAAGTGCCGCTTTCATACCCTCATTTACGTTCGACATTTTCAATTGTTTCTAACGTGGCAAAAGAACACGACGCTATTGTTAATACGCCAAAAATCGGAGCCGGGCTAGCGGGTGGCTGCTGGGAAGAAGTGGCTTCCACCATCAGGGATGAGCTGTGTAGCAAAGGAGTTAACGTAGTGGTTTTCTTGGAAAGTGGCAGAGAAAATTATGCTGGTGAGTGGATAGAACCAATGTTGGAATCCAAAATTACGAATGCGATGCTTCAAAAGAAATTTTGCCCGCTCGCGCTCCCACTTGACCTAGCTGCGCTGAAGATTGACGAATTTCACTTCGACATGGTAAACGAGACTCCCAAAGCATTTTATGGATCAGGCGACCAAAAGATGGACCCAGCATATGAGAACTAACGATCCCACCATCCAAAAATGTGTTTGCCTGCAACAGCTTACTGGAACACAAGCCAAGTTCTTTCCGATTTCAGATCCAGCGCTGAGGCAGACCACTGTGAGTATCCAGCATTGCTTCACAAATTGGCGAAGCGATGCGACAGCCGTGGCCTTGTTACCACAACCCCAGCTGCTGGTCGATGGTTTGCACAGAATGCAAGGGATGGGAATGCTTCACTTGTCCTGGAGCAAGACAACGGAAAGTACAAATGCAGCTGTGTTGCAGTCACCTACTGCTACTGCTACTGCTACTGAACAATGAAACTCTTTTGGAAAATACTAAGCAATTTAGATTGCAAACATTAGAAAAATCGTCGAGACCGAGAAAAGCTCAAACGGGAAATAGAATTGGAGCTGTGGAAGCTCGCATTCGCCATGTGTTTGAAGCGGGGGATATTATCCTTGTTGAGAAGAAAAGGAAAAAAATTAGACATGAAGAGAACCCAGGCAAAATGGAAAGTGAAGAAGAAGATTCCATATTTAATATTTTAGAAAGTGATGAATGGAATGTTACCAGACGTGCACAATCAATTCCACATAATGTAGCAACCAATGTTACAAATACTGAACTAATTGGATCGCGTGAAGAGGTCTTCCTGGAAAATACACACAGGTTAACAGCTGAACAGCTCAGACAAGTTCATGAACAATATCTGACACTACAAGGCGATCGGTTTGTTGAAGATGACGCGATAGAGGCTGCATTTATTCATATGACGAAGAAATTATTCGAAGACCATGTTGCTATTATTACATGTTCGGAATAACAAGAAGTTATGTTTGAACCTGTGAACAACAATTGCGACACAGCTTTCTAATTGGCATCGAATTTAGAATTGCTAAACAAAGACTTAATCTACATCCCAATCAGCAATGTCACTCCACAGGCGGTTGGCAACCGTGGGATGCTCGGAGTGACCAATTTTGGGGAAAATAACTAACGTTGTTCAACCCAAGATCCACAAGGGTGCTAGACAGGGAGGTACCATTTGCGGTGATGATGACAATCGCTGAAGCTTCACATATCATCGCATACAGTAATTTTCGGGACGACTGGAAGCTGATTGTCTTAAACGATTCAATTCGGCAAAGACAGAATACAAACGATTGCGGTCCCATCACTGCTCTCCAGCTCTTGTGATCTCTAACTTCGCCTGAATCTTATCCCATAAACGTCACCCGGGAAACTACTCGGGATTGGATGACGTCATTTCTGGCTAAACTCCCGCTTAACCAACTAGAGGACTTTGATAATCCACCACATCGAAGCAAATACACGCGAAGATCCATTACTTATGAGGTATTTCGTGAGACCATTCACCATTCACAACACATACGATGATGAGTTTCTTCCGTTACGAAACAAGGGATCCGAAAGTATTGCAAGAATCATGCAGAAATGTAATTCTGGATCTTCAAAATCCGAAAATGAAGAGTGCGAGTACGGGGATTCCCAAGCAGGCAGCAGCATGGTAACCAACACCTTATGTGTCGTTTGTCAATTCTGGAATCACAGATTCTGCTTTGGATCAGCATGCTATGACGTTAATTTCATTTGCACCAGATGTAAGTTAAGAATATCTATTAAACAAGAACTTATATGGAGATGTACCCTAGGAGGATATAAAAAGAGGAGACACATCGACAGGGAAAATAGTGACCAAACAACCAGTCCAATAGGATCTCTTCGCCACCTACTTGGTTGTAGCGAAAGTATCCTCGAGATTTTTGAACTTTGAGGCGCGAAATAAATTCAATCTGCTTTTTGGTGTTTGATTTCACATACCTTGTTGACACTCAATGCTCTTTTTGAGAAGGCGGGGGAAAGGGGGGTGAGCGGGTGGACGTGAAAAACTTTTTGTTCATGAGGGGGGATTCCTACCATAAACATCCTAATGCAAAAAAAAATATACGCCAACTCAAGGTATTAGAGTAGATTAATTTCTCGAATTTATTAATTTCCTAAAAAAAACTTTAATTTTCTAAACAGAAATTTCTTCATTTTCTGAAATTTGAACCAATTAAATTTTTTTAATATTTTTTTTTTACAAATTGGAATTTTTTTTAGAGAGTTGAAATAAAAAAAAATTTAGTATTTTCAAATATTGAAGTTAAATTTATACTAGCAACTGCAAATAAGTATGAGGTGATTCTAATAAACTAAATTCTAATAAAATAAAATTCTTATTTCAAATTGAAATACGTTTAAAGAAATCTGGAAACTTGAAAAGTCTTTGGAAAGTTTTATTAGTTTGCGACCTGCTAGTGTACGTATGAAAATTGAAGTTTTAAATTCATTTTGGCATGAATTCCCCCCTATAGTATGAGCCATCTAGTATTCAATTATAGCACCTTTTGCTGCTTCTCACCTACCGTCTACGGCGCTTCAAAAGTTCCCAACTCAAAACTCCTAGGATGTACCCTTCCTAACAAATTTAACCATTTTTACTCTTGCTTCCTCCGTTTAATTTTTTCGAACAAGAATCTCCTTTTTCTAGTACACGTATGTTCAGCTGGGCTTTTTTGTTTGTTACTCGCCTATAGTACACACGCCTAGTTTAATTTTTTTCAAACAGGCTGTAGATACTTTGGAATAAAGTTAGAAGTTAGGGCAACAGTTCTCAATTTCAAACATTTATTTTATTTTTCAAAAGTTTTTTTTGCAACAAAAAATGACACTCTATATTTACTTGATGATTTGTTTAGACGTTAAGGGGATGGCTGTCCGCTTGGTAGATTACAGTTTTCCCATGCCTAGGTTAGGTTAGGTTCTTAAAGAGTAAAAAACGAACCCTTCATATTCTCAAGCAAAACCCCCCAAGCGGACTGCCAACCCCTTACCATCTAGTGATGATTTGGTAAATCAATTTCAGTTTTGTAGTGCTTGTGCAAGCATGTTCGTCATTCATTTTAACAATGGTAATTGAACACCAATTTGTAAAAGTTGTAAATGGATGTGGAATAAATAGTGAAACAAAATATACTGGGGAAGTTGAAGATAAGACGGTAACTTGTATTAATTCAAATCATTATTGAAATCAAAATTGACACAAGTTTCTTCAGTATTTCAATTTTTGGATTAGTAACAGTTCGCAACAAATTGGTACTCGTGTGTGCAAACACATGAGTACTCCATTCTCCATCATGCACTTCCGTCCATCAACCCATCCGGAGTACGTGCTACCACTCCACCCTTCCGGTTTCCCTCGTGCCCTACCGCCCCCACACCCTTCCCTTATCCGAACTAAAGGCGTATCTTCCATCTTTCCCACCTGGTAGGGTGCCCGCGCTTGAACTGTAAAGCTATTTTTACTTTTTTCTCCTTTGGCAACGACCCGGAAATGTTGACGAGCGACAACGAGCAGAATTAGGATCTTAACTAGCGGGAACAAATGCTAGGGATTGGATTTCAAATGTTGACAAGCGCTTACGAGGAGGCTTACAATCTTAATGTATTTGACCGAAGAAAATTAAAAGCTTGACTGGAACGAAATCCAGGCCCGCCCAATGGGTTTCACAATCGGGTAAAAATGAAAATGAACTGGAATTTGGATTTTCATACCTTACACCGGAAGGGAACGTGCCAGCTGGAACCAACCAGAAGGGAGTGACTGCAGCAGCAGTCACTCCCCGTACCGGGCAATGACCCAATCACCGATGGCGATTGGTACGCCTGTTGACTCACCATCTAAATTTCCCACCCCCAACGAAAATGCACGCCCAAATTATGCATGAAAACCGGCCAACTTGCGTCGCTAAAAATTTATGCATATAATCACTGTGCATAATCTTTTCGTTATGAAATTCCAAAAAAGGCAGCTACGGTAGGATTCGATCCTCACAGTCGTTCCACTCAGGCGTCAACTACCTAACTGTCGCAAATTCTCGTTTTTAGAAATTAAACAACTCAAAACACGTACTTGTCTGGCTCATGTACTGAGAGCCTACAAAGGTACGGAATACACACACACAGTTGTCTATGTTGAGCGGAAAATGAATTTTAATGTCTAAGTTGCTCAACATCATCAAGCAGCCACTACTTTCCATCGAGCGGACGCTAATTTTCATTGAGTGGTCGAGCGGTCGCTAGTTGCCATCGAGCGGTCGCTAATTTTCATCGAGCTTTCGCTAATTTTCATCGAGCGGTCACTACTTTCATCGAGCGGTCGGTAATTTTCATCTAGCGGTCGCTAATTTCCATTGAGCGGTCCCTAATTTCCATCGAGCGGTCGCTATTTTTCATCGAGCGGTCACTAATTTTCATCGAGCGGTCGCTTATTTTCATCGAGCGGTCACTAATTTTCATCCATCGTTTGCTTATTTTTATCGAGCGGTGGCTAATTTTCATCGAGCCGTCGCTTATTTTCATCGAGCGGTCACTAATTTTCATCGCGCTGTCGCTTGTTTTCATCGAGCGGTGGCTAATTTTCATCGAGCGGTCACTAATTTTTTTCGAGCGGTCGCTAATTTTCATCGAGCGGTCCTTAATTTCCATCGAGCGGTCGCTATTTTTCATCGAGACGTCACTAATTTTCATCGAGCGGTCCCTAATTTCAATCGATCGGTCTCTATTTTTCATCGAGCGGTCACTAATTGTCTTCGCGCGGTCGCTAATTCTCATCGAGCGGTCCCTAATTTTCATCGAGCGGTCGCTAATTTTCATCGAGCGGTCACTAATTTTCATCGAGCTGACGCTAATTTCCATCGAGCTATTGTTGAGCTTGGCAGAGCGATGAAGAATTAATAGTAGTGTAGATAGTGTGATCCACGGTAAATCCAAAGTCCAAAGTGGGTTATGGAGAGTTATTGACTCCTTCCCTCTCCCACATTACAATGAACCAAAGGGGACATTCCCACAGTGGAAAGTGGGGCATGATCCAAGAGTCATGGAGAGTCATTCCATGCTTTTCTCCCATCCCCCAGATTACATAAGGGTCAAAGGGCAGGAGTCATCCCCACGACCTGAGTCATCCCCATGAGTCATCCCCATTCCTATTCTACAAAAGCGGGGGAACGGAGGATGGGAAATGTGACAAAGTGATCTTTCACTCATCTCATCGCTTTGAAACCAATGGCATTGGAGATGAATGTTTACTATTTCCATCCCACCAGAAGAAAGAGATGAAGGGCTAAAGAGGTTATGGGGGCACTTCCACCACATCCCCACCGCGTAATTGCCTAAGCTTCGAGGGACAAGATTAAGATTATTAGTGCACATGTATTCTCGATTCATTTCCAATTTGGAATGGAAGTATACTCTTAAAAAGTGAAGTTTTCCAACAATTGAAAAAAAAAATAGCATGGGATCCTTGTTTAGTAGGAACCAGTGCGATCATATTGGCGATTTCATTCACTGCTTCTGCCCACCTTGAAGTCGTTCTCCGAAGTATAAGGTGGCAGTGGGGGAAGTTAATATCATACTTCCGTATTATGAAAGCATTGACAAATATGATGGCGGTGTTTGGAGTCTGTGAGCACTACAACGATTGGTGGATAAGACAAGAATGGGAGTTCTACTTTTTGTACCAACAAGCCAGAATCAATCACCTACTACCACAACCAGCACCCTTGCTCGGTAAGATGAAAATAATATGAAAATGAATGAAAATAAAACGATAAAAAGTTGAATATTTATCTATCTCCCCTTCTATCCTAGGAGACATGGTGCAAGCTCATTGGAGGTCCAATGCATGATCCCTACTTTTTTCTTTCTTTTTATATCCACGGACAGCCGCTGGCGGTAAGTAATCAACTGACACAGTTTCAGCAAAAAAAAAGAAAATAAAGAAATTAAAAAATTAAAAAAATACTTAAGAGTTAAACTCTTCTAACCGCTTCCTTTTTCTTCTCCTTTTCTCGTTCAGACTTGAAGTGACGTAGTAGCTGAGGTGAAGGCGGGAAAGGAAGAACTCAAGATTGACTCCTAACGTTAGCCTATGAAATCAAAAAATTAGCATTGGCACTTGTCCTTTATATACACCTATTTTGATGTTTATAAAATGAAGTCAAATCTACTTAATCTAGCTCAAAGTATATTTCTCAAGTTGTTCCATGGCTCAGTTGGTATCGCTTCTGAAATTGAGCAATGGAACAACTTTTTGTTCATAAGTGGGGTGAGGGGATAGTCTCCTAGTCCAATTGGAATTATAAAAAAAGGACTAGGGAATAAAAAAAGGACTAGGGAGAGGTATAAAGTGAAGAGGAGCTCAATTTCCATTTCACTCATCCTCCACCATGGTTAGGACCGGCTTTAGAGAATTTCACTGCTCCATCTGCCAAGGAGTGTTTGGGACAATAGGAGATTTTGAGCGTCATAACCAAGGGACACATCCTAACATTATCAATCCACCGAGAACAGGCAAGTAACCATTGTCCCACAAGTCTGGTGCTCCATTTTTAAACTGAATTTGTTGTGCTAGCATTTGTCATCCATGACAATGAACAAGCAGGCCCTAGTCGTGCTGTACCCCAAAATTGACCCCAACCATCTACCCTTTTACCTTTGACTTTGACGACCTCGGTGACCCTGGCAACCCTGGCGACCTCGGTGACCTTGTTGAACTTTCAATGGATGACAGAAGGATCATTGAAGAGATTCTATCTGAGTGGTCTGGTAAGAAGCAGACACATATACCCCCCGCCCACACACACACACCCACATGTGCATAATTACAAATTCCCTTTGAATGTAGCTGAATACGAAAATGCAGCGGGGGAGGAAGATGAGTGGATACAAACAAATGAAAATTATCGCAGGAGGTTCTGCCCAATTTGCATTGTTAGAATTA
Organism: Anurida granaria; assembly: GCA_034694825.1. NCBI lineage: Eukaryota > Metazoa > Arthropoda > Collembola > Poduromorpha > Neanuridae > Anurida > Anurida granaria. The sequence continues at coordinate 1,005 of JAQIWD010001865.1, read as the reverse complement.
GGGACGTGTCAGATTTGGAATTGCAAACGAAAGTGGTTTAACTTACAAATGGAATACGTGACGGCATCCAATCATCAAGGGTTGCGTATGTATGCCCACTTCAACGGTGAGACTTCCCTTGTACAAGATGCAAATGGCGGTTAACGACATGCCACGTATTTTTTTTCACTATTGAACAATGCGCTTCCTTCCAAATACGAAACTAACTTTGATTTTTGTCCAATGGATGCATTTTCTTCATTGGGTGTAATCAATTAAGTTCCCCCATGTCGCATCTTTACATTTCCAGACATTGTCTTTGCTGCTTAGAACGGAAAAGATCGACAAGGGACATGAAAATTATGTGGTGGGGATGAGGTGTAAGTACTCCCCACGTCTCATCTTTAAATTCATCTCCAACACATTGGCATTGTGTTAGGGATTTTACGATTGATAAGAAGGATTCATTTGTGAGGTGGGGATGGGGAGTAAGTACCCCCACGTCTGAGATTTAATTTCAAATGTCTGGAGAGATGTGATCTCAAAAGTTACAAAGTATTGGGACATTTGGAGTGTGTGACTTTGTGAAGATGGAGCCAATGACCCGTGTGTGGGATGGCTCCCTTGGCCTTTGACCCTTTTGCAAACGAGAATCTGGTGATGAGCAAGTAAGAATGGAATGACTTTCCATGACAGGGCTCCATGACTCTTGGATCATGCCCCACTTTCCACCGTGGCAATGTCCCCCTGGTTCATTGTAATGTGGGAGAGGGAAGGAGTCAATAACTCTCCATGACCCACTTTTTACTTTGGATTTGGACTTTGGATTTACCATGGATCACACTATCTACACTACTATTAATGAATTAATATCCGGCCAGGATGGCATGGAGGCCCCAGACACATGGGTCTCTTCTGCTAAGCAATTGCGCTGAGACTGAATGGTATGGGTTGGGTGGAAGCGATCCTCCTCCCTCCGTTCCAAAGTCTTTCCTTGAACTAGCCTTGCAACCTAGTACCGGTAAA
>JAQIWD010001864.1:0-10905 GCA_034694825.1 Anurida granaria | reverse complement strand
TGGAACCTCTCCCATCAGCTAAATTCGCTGGAAAGAAAAACGTCCTGGAGAAAATCGGGGTTCAAGGAACGTATCTGGAAAATTACACCACCGCTGACGAATCGGAAGTCCCGCCATTAATTTGAGCAAAAAACAAAAATACTTGAACTCTTTAAAATATTCTGGATGTTCAAAGTTTTGGTTTCCATGTTTTGATTGCCGTTTATTCCAGCGGTATATTTCGAGCATGCTTGTTATGGTGAAGTTAATACAATTAGTGATTTGGAATAACAAAAGATGAGGCAAGTAATAAGTTTCACTTGATTAGTTCATCGAAAGTTCCTTCGTAGTAGTCAAAGGAATCCTGTTGACTTTGGAGCAATTTCCCGTACGACCCTGTCAGGAGTATAGAGGTCAAGTTATATATACATAACGGAATTTATCGAGTCCTCAATAGAATGTGACCCGTTACCATGGTCTTGTTCCCGACTGGGTACTCGGGGAGGTGGGTGTGGGTCCCGACCTCGGCTGCTTGAGTTTCCGCCTAGAAAGTTTTCTGGTACGCCAGCGCCAGCCCTCGTGGATTCTCTACTGCTGCCATTGTGCCCAGGACCGTCCCCACCCCTTGTGGCCAACCAATAGGATTCCATGAAAGTTCCCAATTTGTCACAGGCATCTTCCAATTGGTTATCTTCCAGAATTATATCAAACAACTCATTTGAGCATTGTGCCAACTTTTCCGCCGAACTCTGAAAATACAAGAAATGGAGCAGCGATTAGCCAAAAACTTGTAAGGATCTATCCGCGCTTAAACATTCGTTAAATTTTCATTAAAATCCGCATCATAGTTACCATTTGTACGTTTAAATTCCGAGCTTGAGATTTCCCGCGGGATTTAATCAGGCGCTGGAGGACCTGGGAATTGAATTCAAATCCAAAATGGCAAAAAATCTTGTCATTAACCCCCTTCGCTCGTTACTTACCTTTGGACTCGAAATTTTCAAGTAAACCACAATTGGTGCCAAACTTGTTTTTGCTAACTGCGCAGGATGATTAATGGTATCACAATCTAGAATTACAAGTTGAAGTGTGCGGGAGAGTTCAAAAATCCTTTCGATCTCGTTTTGCACTTCAAGGAGGCTAGGAGGCGTCAGAGTTTTCTTCATTTTAGAAGTTAACAACGTTTTCTTTGCTGAAAAATAAATTGAATGAGTTTATGATTAATATGGATCGGTTGGATGTTCGACGGATTGGTTGTTTGGTTACTATTAATTTAATTACTATTACAAGTATACTTGAGTTTTTCTTACCTAATGAAATATCCGCGGTCACTCGTGTAATTATTATCCTGGAGAATTTTTCAACATCAAATTAATTACTAACAGTTTTTAGTTAACAGTTGATGAAATTCATGCGCTCGCTCCTCACCTTCCTTCGAATCGATGTTTTAAGTAGTCAAAGATTGCCTTTTGCATCATGTCCGTAACTTCGTAGCCCTTGAGGGAAGGACCAACGAGGACTACCGGACGCATTGACGGCACGACGTCATACGGAGCAGATGACTCATACTTTTTAAAAAGCTTCTTCTTTTTGTTCCTGGAATTAATTAGTGAATCCGTGTCGTCAATCGGATCTTCCTCGTACTTGATTTTCTTCAAATTGTTCAGTCGAATGGCTTCTAATTTAATTGGCGAAGGAATGAAGCCGTGCGGAGTTGTGGGTGTCGAAATCAATCGACCTACCCACCAGTCGTTGTTAAATTTCTCCTAACAATTCAAACATTCACAACTCAATACCCTTTGACCTTTTTTTTCCTCCTTTTGACCCATACCTTGACATGCAAGAATTCCTTGACTCCAAAGGCAATAACAAGATCAGAATTCGAAAGTTCATCTTCTGTGCTGTCCATTTTCTTATCGTATGCTACATTTGTTCGGATTGCAAAGGCGACGGGCTTGGCCTTATTAACACAACAATCCAAATTAGAACAAACGTTTTTTAGGTCAGTAATTTTTATGGTTACCTTGGCCCGTTCGAGTGTGGCCATTAGTTTAGTCATACTGTCCCTATCCCTATCTGTCCTTCTGAACCTGCTCTCCGGTAGCTCATCTAGGTAGTCGCTCTCAAATTCATCATCTTCCTCCAACGGATCTGTGCCCTATGACCCAAAATTAAATTTAATCACGAGAACTTTCAAGCACACCCCAAAACCCGAGCAACACCTTAGAAACCCTTACGTCAACTTTCTCCCACTTTCTCCGGGGTAGACTAAGTTTCTTAAACCACTTACCTGTGAACTCACTTCTGTCGTATCCATAAGGGTTGAAGGCTTCTGGTGTGGCTTGGAATGAATTAGTTAAAAAAAACTGACTAAATCTACCGATTTCTACCCTCCTATCCGCAACATTTTATGTTAGAAACATGTTTAGAAACAACTGCAATGAAGTCAAAATCTCTTCCGAACGGAAATCGATACTCCGGACATACAAAAGTCAGGACAGGAGGGATGAGGCATTCAAGCTGCAGGCTCGGAAAGGGCTTAAGAGGTTTCACGGGCCCCTCGACAGATGGCACCGTGGGACGGCTAGCTGATCCACCGTTTGTTTGTGGTTTCCATGCGTTTTGGAAATGAAGGAGAAAGCAGCGGCAGTGGGTTACAGTGTACCAACTCTCTCCGTGTATGTTATGTGTGCAAGGAAATTAATCGGATTGGAATCTCCGGGAATTGGATTCGCCGTCCTCTTCTCCCGGGTTCCCATCCAGCGGGTAATAACTCTCCTTCGTTTTAGCCGCTTGTTGTTACCTCTCATTTCCCTGGAACTTACCCGGAGAAAGTTCCAGGGTATTATTAATTTTCCCCCTTCTCCCAGTCCCCCCTTCCCCTTCTTTTGCTTTGTTTTAAACACAAGTCCCTAGGAGTAAACTCCCGTCAGTCTTACGCCATAACTCAGCCCAATAATTCATTAGAGCTCTCCTTTTTAGTTATCATTATCCCTATTTTGTTTATACACGTTTACGCAATACCTGGAACTGTGGGGGAAAGGATTCACAGTCACTACACAACTTTCTACATCAATACACCACTCTACCTCATTAGAAATACAACTACGGGTAACTTAATTAATTCCAAGTACCAATAATTAATCATCAACCAGCATCCGGGAAAATGGTGACTCTGGCGGCACCCTTGTCATCAACCCTTCTACCACAACTCAATAACTACCGTCTTACCAACTTCCTCACGGATTTAACCATCAGCTGCGTCCATGACGGGGGGCAAGAGTCATTTACTTGCCATAAGCTGGTCATCTCTTCCGTTTCTGACTTTCTCGCAGGGCTCATCAAGGTACGCCCAATATTTATTTACACAGAAAAATTATGGACAAGAAAGTATAGAAAGCTCATAAAAGCTTACCCCCATTCACCCCATTCTTGTCACCCACGATTTAAAAAAAAAAGAAACCCTCGCAAACATGGCAAAATTCAATATATTTTTACTAGTACAGTTGCCATAATTTCCGTTTTCGATAAAATTGGTAACGTGTTTATTGGAAATTTTACAAAATCCATCAAAATTGTAAAGTTTTCCTACAATTTCATGAAATTCCAATTAATTATTTTGGGGAGAGGGACCAAAGTTGAAATGCTTGCAAAATTGGAATAAAAAAAATAAATAAAATAAAATTTTGGAAAGACAGAAATTTATGGCAGAATAGAATTTCATGCTAGATTTGATATATTTCGGGGTGGTTTTGGTAGTTTCAAAGCAACCTTTTGGGGGTTTTAATTGGTAGGAGTGATTAGGTCGAGAGTGACTTTATTTTAAAATGGACGCAGGTAGTAATGAGCCTGGATTTGGAAATCTACATAAGGAAAGGGAAAGGAAGGAAATGGTGAAAGTGAGAGAGAAAGCGAAGAAAATCAATAAACTAAAACCGTCTTTACTCTCTTCTCATAGTTACTCATTACTTGTGCCGTGCGCTCGCTTTTTGTACTTTACTCATCATCATCATTACTATCGATCTGTTCCCCAATCCTGGGTTCCTAGCTTTCCCTCCTCTCCTTTCCTTCCGTCGAGATAACTTTCATTTCTGCCTTCATTAAGGACTAGGCTGCCTAGACCCCAGGATTGTGTACAGAGATTTGGAGTTCGGGACTCCGAAGCGGGTGGAATCGGGGAAGGAGCTGAGGACCCCTGAATATGAAATCCGGCGTAATAAAGTCATATGCAGCAGCAAATAGTAAACGGTTTTTATTGATTTTAAGGTGAAAAGAACGTAATGAGAGAAACAAAAGAGATAGATAGGGAAAGGGGAGGAAGGAAGAATCGCTTCGCTTTCTCCAACCGACGCTTTCACCACCGACGCTTTCCCTTGAACTAAGGCGTCTTCTTCTTCCAGTAATTCCAGTCCCGGAGTTTAAAACTTTCCAAACAACGCCCATCCCCATAATCCAATGGCCGACGCAAAAGCTTTCTCTCATTAGAATACTCAATTCTCACTTTCCCTCATCGACACTCTCCCAGGACTCACTCCAAGTTTTCATCCAAAATATCAAAATGGCGAACTCCGACTCACTCCAGAATGATCTCATTTTGTTTATTTTCAGGAAAACCCGTGCTCCCATCCCATCATCATCCTCCACACGTCGCCAGCCATCTTTGCCCAACTGATGACCTTTGTGTATACGGGTTCTATTAACGTCGGGAATGACCTTTTGCCTGACTTTCTCTCCCTCTGCGATCTATTGAAAATCAGCAATAACTATGACATAAGCAATAATGATGAACAAGACTTTAGCAATAAATCACTTCTCAGCCAAGCACTGGAGAAACCAATCAAGGAGGTCATCAGTCACTCACGTCGCTCCGAAACTCCACCATCCCGTTCCTCCTCTCCGCTCTTCCCACATCCCCAGGTGACCCTTTCCCCTGACCCTTCATCATTCCCCATCCCCATTCTTCCGCTCTTTGATAAGCCCTTGGCTAACCTCCTCTTCCAGAAACCTCCCCAAAATCCTTCTTCATCTTCATCAACTTCCTCAAGAATTCGAGCTACGGATCCACGACCTTGTCCCAAGTGTGGGAAAATCTATCGGTCGGCCCACACGCTCCGGACACATTTGGAAGACAAGCATACGAGCTGTCCCGGGTATCGGTGCGTCCTCTGTGGGACGGTCGCCAAGGTACGTTTTTACATGCGCAAAGTGCTGCTTTTCCATAGTTTCTAATTGGACATTTAATTTTTTCAAAATGACGCAGTCACGAAATTCACTTCACTCCCACATGTCAAGACAACATCGCGGTATAAGTACAAAGGAGCTCCCCGTGATCCCGATGCCTGCCCCGTTTGATCCAATTCTTGCCAGCAAACTCTTGACAAAGGTGGGCCGAGAGGTCAACTTTTGGTAAGTCACGCTAGTTGTCATTGTCAATGATTTTCGGACGCCATTTCCTAATTCCTTTGTTCTCCTTCATTGCAGTGAGACAGAAAAAACGAGTTCATCGACCTCGTCCAATAATTCGGACCCCGAGTCTACCTCAGCGTCTACCTCAAATAACAATAATCAACTACCTCAAGCAACAAGTACGGGCTCTGGAAGTACGGGTTCGGCAATTTTAGACATGTACTTGACGTACATTGCCGAAAATCATCAGAATATGTTTGGAGAGAGACTGGCCCCAGCCGAGGGTGCTGGAGTGCCAGGATTTAATAATTCTAATAAGAAGTTTAAACTTAGTCGTAATGCTACAAATGTCGCCCAGCAACAGAATTGTATTTATGACAGCGACTGAAACCTATTTTAGTAGAAGAGACTCCTACTGTAAGTTTTAAGCTAACCCACCTCCTTCCGCTGCTAGAATCTTAGTTTTGACAAAAGATTCAAAGAAAACCAGTAAACTTGACCCTTGGATTGAAGAAAGATGGGTTTAGATGTTAGTGATACATTTTTTTAGCTAGGAAGGATTACAATTTAATAGATACCAAGAACAAATCAATAATAACGTATAGAACAATAATCCAAAGTGTTAGGAGACTAAAATGTCGTCCTCCCTCGTCGTATAATAATTTTAACGTAGCCCTTCGTTGGTCGTGGTCGTTGTGCCCAGGATCCACGGAATCAATATCAAAATTTTGTGTTAGAAATTCTCCCAGCGTAACTCCCATTCCCATCATCACGTGTTTGAATGAATAAAAGGGAAGTGTTGCTATTTGGGAATGTTTTTGCTCTGTTTCAGCGCTAAGAGGGAGAGAGGATTACTCTCTTGATGACATGCTTCGCAGAATGTCTAAAAATAAATAATAAACTGTGCAAATTTGAAATAACTAGGACAGCAAAGTCAAAAGTCTCCGGAACTCGCTCATTCCACGTACTTTTTGCATATTCTGCCAAAAAATGGAGAGTTTTGCTTTCATTTTTATAAATTTTTACACGTGGTTCATAATTTTACGCCGAAAGTTGTGGACATGGGATTTCGCCAATGGTGTCATCAGCATCAGTGCTGTCAATCAATAAACCGTGCAAAAAAAATCTGCGTCATCACTCGCTGATTCGATGGAAATCGGTAAGCAAGCACGCGGCTCAACACGTTTTAACATCCAAGAAGGATCAGTTTCCAATCCAGGAATGCTAAATCCTCAAATTCACTCAAGCGTTTCCACTTTTCAAATTCACTCAAGCGCCTTCACTCTGAAGTTTTTAACTTTGATAACGATTTTGAGGCAATGCCGAAACTGGGAGTATGCTCATGGTCCTAATAATGGTCGCCGTACCCCTGGATTTGGCTTCCTGGTCATAAATTGGATTAAATGAAAGGTTTGGAGAAAAAGGCGACAGTGGAAGTTGAATTATGGTCACTGTACCTAATGTTGCCTCGTTTCTTATTTTCGGGGGAAAGGGGCTGGACCGTCATTTGTCATCGGGTCTTCACATCTGCAAAAGTTGGCAGGAGGTTCTTGCTACAGGTGCAAGAGGTCAGACGCCAAGAGCAGCAGCAGTATGGATGGAAGGAATTCCGCTTACGACGACGACGGCTCCCGTGATTCAGAAAGGGAAAGCCTTACCGCCACGCCTCCTTTCTCCATCTACCTCCAGGAAATCCCAACTTTCTCCGTCCAACTTTCTCCAGTTTCCCCAATAGTTCGATAGAAGAAAAAAAGTTGGTATTGATTGTGTGAGCGCAGGAGGAGGAGCAGGAACCTAGCAGAATTTCCAAAAGATAAAAACCACACCAAAAAAACTTTCTCCCAGTCTCCCTTCCTCCTCCTTTCCGTTGAGAGCGGACGGGATTTCCTACTTTCAAAATTAACAGACCCCAATTATCCCTTCAGAAAAGACATTTTCGGAAGTGACGGGGAATAGGAGAGACTTCGTTCCAGGCCCTCCTCGTCCAGTGATGAGGAATTTCCACCTCAAAATGTGACACTTGGACTTAAGGTTCGTAGTGAAAGCAGAAGAGATTCAAGTCCCGAGCCATGGACTAGTGGAGCACTTTTTCACTTCCCACTTCTTACAATTTTTCAATAAGCTTAACAGAATTTACATATCAAGATCATTTAAGGAGTACAAAGAGAGACGCCTCGGGCAGAGTTGAGCAAAATTTGGGCGACCACTGGCGAAAACTTTTGGGTGCTTAAGAAGATGCTTAGGAAGAGGAGCAACAACGCTTTACCAAGTTTGTGAATCCTTTATTCAAACTTTTGACCCAGTTTTGATTATTTCCAAATTCCTATTGACATAGCCTTGTAGTGGAACACGACAGCAGTGACGACGGCGGACCTACACCAGAAAATGTTAGCGTACACCCAAGGGAGTGATGCCCAAGGAATCCCAGGAACAGCGACGGCGCAACAGCAATCGCTCCCACGACGATCCTCCTACTTTAACAATTCAGCGTCTTCGTCACCAGATTCCGCAGCGATTGCAGCTTTGGGCCCACTCCCTTTCCCGACAAATAACTTTCCCTTCCATCAGTCTCATACCTCCCCCCGCGTCATGCTAAACGTTGGCGGGGTCACGCACGAAGTCATGTGGAGAACGCTGAATCGACTCCCCCATACCCGCCTCGGGCAACTGTACGCAGCGACATGTCACGAAGAGATCTCCCTCCTCTGCGACGACTACAACCTCACTGACAACGAGTACTTTTTTGATCGTCATCCCAAGAGCTTCAATTCCATCCTCAACTTTTACCGGACCGGGAAGCTTCACTTGGTCGATGAAATGTGCGTTCTTGGTAAGTTTTAATTCAATTCTGTCAAAACTCCTCTATTATTAATTCAAGAGATACACGGCTCTAGTCGTGAGTTGATATTTGGTGGGAGCAAATGAGTTGGAACTGGAAACAATGGAACACTATTATTAATTATAATATATATAATAATATAATTTTATTAATTAATTAATTCTAGCCTTCAATGAAGATCTCATCTACTGGGGAATCGATGAGCTCTACCTCGAGACATGCTGCCAGCATAAATATCACCAGCGTAAAGAACACGTGTTTGAGGAAATGCGGAAAGAGGCAGAGTCCCTGAAAGCTCGGGATGAAGAAGAGGTAAGGGTCTTCCTAACTTAATATTTAAGTGACCCACTTTTTTTTTAGACACTGCGCATGCCCCGGTCCCCTTTTTCTACGCCAAGCAATTAAACCACTAATCAAATTTATTCAATTTTCAGTTTGGTGAGGGTCGGGTTGCCACGTACCAAAGGTATCTTTGGGACCTCCTAGAGAAGCCTACGTCGTCCTTCCCGAGCCGCGTGGTGGCGGTGATTTCAATTTTTTTCATTGTGCTCTCCACCATTGCCCTCACCCTCAATACCGTCCCGATACTCCAAGAATGTTCGAAACAGTTTGAGAACCCCGCCCTCTGTGACCTGTACCCGAATCGAAACCTCTTTGAGAATCGAAACTCTGTACCAGACATTTTCAATCGGTCGATTCCACAGGATGAGCTCTGGGTAGAGAATCACTACTTTCTCCGGATTGAGGAGATTTGCATCACGTGGTTCACGCTGGAGTATGTTCTCCGCCTTATAGCCAGTCCTAACAAGTGCAAATTCCTCCAAGGGGGACTCAACAACATCGATTTACTCGCCATTCTTCCGTTCTTTGTCTCCATGTTCCTCCAGCAGAGTAAGAAACATACGGGTGGAGCCTCTGAGCACATTGCCGACGTTCGACGTATTATCCAAGTCTTTCGAATCATGAGGATTCTCCGAGTTTTCAAATTGGCCCGCCATAGTACGGGTCTCCAGTCTCTCGGGTTCACACTCCGGAACAGTTACAAGGAACTCGGCCTCCTCATGCTGTTCCTGGCAATGGGCGTCCTCATCTTTAGTTCCCTAGCCTACTTTGCAGAGCGGGAGGACAATGACGACTTTGCAAGTATACCAGTGACATTTTGGTGGGCTGTGATTACAATGACAACTGTAGGCTACGGGGACATGTATCCCAAGACGATCGTTGGGAAGCTCATTGGTGGGGCGTGCTGTGTTTGTGGGGTCCTCGTCGTTGCTCTTCCTATTCCCATCATTGTCAACAACTTTGCCGAGTTTTACAAGAATCAGATGAGGAGGGAGAAGGCGCTGAAGCGACGGGAAGCACTGGAACGGGCCAAACGGGAAGGAAGTATCCTAAGTTTTAATAAAATTAACCTCAAGGACGCCATTGGGAAGAGCATGGACTTGATAGACATCATTGTGGACACAGGTGAGTTGGATCATGCCCTGCGTGACCTCCGTGAAAACGCTACGACTCCCGACGCGAGCCCACGAAGGAAAGCACCACCACCACCACCACCACCAAAAGAATGCACGTAGAATGTGCTGCACGCAGGCACCAAACTCACAAGAAGCATTTCTAACGAATTATTAAGCGCTACTTTCATGATGCCTTTTCACACCCTTTCACATTCAACTTTTCCATTTTTGCTACTTTCTTGATGTGAATTTTTCGGATTCGGAGATGAATGTGAAGCCCGTCCCGCATTGCGACGCTTGCTTTCTCCTTGATACAATTTTGAGCTCAATGGCTATTCCCCTTGCACTCGGCACAATATTTCGCTTGAACCTCCACAAGAATTGTGATACAAAGGATGATGATGATGATGCTGGTGATAATAACGATGGGATCAATGGAAGTTAACAGTAGAATACTCTCAGCACCTTTCAATTTCCACGGCCAGTAATTTAGGCGCACGAGTAGTTCTAACATGTTGGAATCTATTAGTCAAGTTTTGCCAAAAATAAAACACGATTGCCAAAACTAAAATTGGGATGCCTGTGTATTTTCATTGTTTCTTGTGAGTTTGGTGGTGGTGGTGGTGGTGGTGGCGTCTCCTGTGGGACATTTTAAAATTGGTGTGTGTAACTTAATGGTCGGTTGTCGACCGACGACGGATTTTCGAACCAATGCGTGATGCTATTAACATTTGGCTCTGCGTGAGAGGGACGGTTTACGTTTAAGTGGGTCGAGGTTTCGTCTCACAGGTAGGTTGATCGGATGTTCTTTGTGTCGTTCTAGTCATGGTGCAGCAGCGTTTCGGTTAGTTAGGTTCGGTGGTGGTTGGTTGTTCCAGGGAGGGCAAAATGCCAATAATCATTTCTGATTGACAAATAATCTGGAAATGTCATGCTCGACTCGAATCAATCCGCTAATTTCATTCTCCAGATTCCTCGAGTCCACGCAACCTCCACTCAATAAAATCAGGGAAAATGCTAATCTGATTTATGGGAATCCGGGAAACTTCCACGGTGGGTACGGCCACGGTAGGTAGGGAGGGCTCTTCTCACCTTTCTCCAGTGTCGTAAAGAAGGAACCAAAACTTTTGTTCCCATTATGCTGGGCTGCATAATCTCAAGTTCCAAATCTAACGCTTCCTCCTCCCCACCAATCAAATCACTCCGCAACGACGCTCCTTCACC
>JAQIWD010001863.1:0-10906 GCA_034694825.1 Anurida granaria | reverse complement strand
AATTAATTACTGCGTTTGCACTTTCTCGTCCTGATTAAACCACTTTAGAGGACTTTAGAGGATTTAAGTTTCTATGATAAGGAGGAGGATGAATGGGCTGAACTGATTCAGAAAAACATTGCATCTGCACTTTTGAGGTGGAAAGTGATGATTTGGAATCAAATTTTCCATTTAGGATTCATTCAGAGGAGAACGCTTCATGATTAGTTTTCGCTGATGCTGAATCGTCATTTTCCAACTCCTCGGTGCTAGATTTCAACTTGAATGATTTTGCTAGGGGACTTTGTCCATCTTAGAGATTAGAATGGGGGTATAAATACTTGCTCCATTTCTTCCATCCTCACAGTTCATCCGAATTTCAGTTAGATCTGGTCACAGATTTTTACTGGAATTCCTCACTCCCCTTTGTCTCTTCTGTCTCCAAAAATTCAAATTTGAATCCAACTAACCCCACTTTTTAGAGTCCATCGAACTACTTCAACATGAAGGCAGTCGCCTGCCTCTTGTTACTATCCCTTGGTAAGTCGAAACTCATTTATATTTCTACCCAATTTCGACCCTTTCTTTGAAAATTTTGATAAAGTTGTCGATTTTTTAAAAACAAATTTGTTGTAAAGGGTTTGATTTTTAATTTATTTATTTTTGCAGCGGGATTTGTTTCTACCGAATATGCCTTTAAGCCTGGAAATCGTTACGTGTACAAGGTCCGTGGCAGACTCATGTCAGGGATCTCGGACATTGACACCCAATACGCAGGGCTACAAATGGAATACACAGTTGCTGTCCAAGTAGTCTCACCAACCACAATTGTCCTCAAGGTAAGTTTGGATTTCTGCGACTCCTCCCACCATTTTCGTGCGCAAAGGCAAGGTTGACGAAGCATTCCGCACCATGCACCATTTTCTCCCAATTTAATTTTTTGTGTGTGTTTTTCTTAGCCCTATGACTTCAAGGCCGTCGAATTGAACGCAGAGTTGAACGGTGGATGGCGAGAGGCCGAACTCGAAAATGAAACCCCTGTAGAAATCAAGGGTGAAATTTTGAGGTCAGTTCTTGAATTTTTTCATAATCTGAATTTTCATCCCAAAGTTTTTTTTTGTTCATTTTGCAAAGTTTTCTCAGTATTTCAAATTTTGCGGTTTTTTATTTGTAGATACCTCCAGTCTCCAATGGAGTTGACCATGCACAAAGGCATCGTGCAATCCATGAAAGTGGAAGAGGATTTGCCAACTTGGGCCGTTAACATGAAAAAGGTACAGCCGATGTCCCCCCACACTTGCGCACAAACAAATTGACAAATTCACAAAGGATTTTTTAACTTCTCCAGGGCCTAGCTTCCAAGTTTGTTTTGGACACGACTGGAGAGAACGCCGTCCTTTCTGGAAACTTGAACCGAAAGACCAACGCCGTTCGCCCAGAAGATCAAAACACAGACAGTGGATTCTTCTACGAGGTTATGGAAAATACCGTGCTCGGAGACTGTAAGTCACGGGAGCGACGAACGTGCAAGACGCGCAACCGCTAAATTCACTCCTAACTTGCTCTGTTTTGTATTACAGGCGAGACTTACTACACGGTCTCCCAGCAGGGACCCTTCCAGGCCCCCTACCCACTCGAGCGTGAACTCGAAGCAGGTCAACAGGTCAGTTCAGAAGAAAACTCAGCTGAGAAGGCCCGTGCTGATCGTGATAGCTCCGAGGAGGATGACCAGAAGCAATACAAACCTTATGCCAACTACGAGGAACAACAGGCTTATGAGCGGAAATACTATGAAGCCTTCCAGAAGAAATACTACTACGCCCCAGGGGAAGAGAAGGACGAAGGGTACAGGTACTACAAGCCACAAGCTTACGGACAATATCAAGCATACAAGGAATACGCCCATGGTGGAGACTCAAAATCTGCCGAGGATAGTCGAGAGGTAACGAAACTTTTTTGAAAAAGAAACAACGCATTTACCTCAAAAGTTTTTGCGATTTTTAAAGTCACAATCATTTCTTTTAGACCCGCGAAGGTGAACTCCCATGGCCCAAGGCGTTTGACCACTTCTGTAACAAGGACGATCAGATTTACGAAATCATCAAGTCAGTCAACTTTTCCGCCTGCGCAGTCAAACCAACTCTCTTCTACACCACCGCCAGCCAATGGCACGGACGCGGAGGAGGTAAAGATTCCTTTTTTGAAATGCTCCTCCAAACACTCCCCCTTCTTGTTCAACTTTTTTATAATTTACGACCAATGTTGAAAAATTTCAGACAACTCGCAAGGATCCGCTTTTGACCGATTCGTCATCTCCCGTACCTTGGCTTGTGGTAAAGATCGCAAGCAATACACAATCCTGAGCATGAAACATGTGGAGGAATTTCAGACTGGACTCCGCCTCAACCAAAAGACAATCGCTGGCACCTCCCAGAACTTCACTTTGGTCTCAATCACCAAGGCCCAGGTTCCAATCAAGGTCCAACGCCCCAAGGTCATCGATGACTTAAGCTACACTTTCGACCCACAGGTACGAACACCCTTCCCTCACCATTTACTACCCACTTCTATTTCAAAATGCTCACGTTCTTTTTATTCTCTGCAGGAACAACGCCTCCAAAAGGAAGGACGAATTGACCACGGTTACGAAGATGAGCACAAGGACAACGACAGCACTGAAAAACCAAGCACCTACTACTATCAACCATCCTACTACTATCAACCAAAGGAAGATTCCTCATCCTCTTCATCAGAGAGCGAGGAACACCCTGCTCAAGCGCCAAGGCGCCGCCCACCACGTTCTGTTTCTGAGCAAGAGTCTTCATCCGAAGAGAGTCAGGAGACCAAGGACAGAGATGCTTCATGGTTCAGATATGACACTGGTACGGTATTTTTTTTTCAAAATGGTGGTTGTTTAGAAAAGTGGCTGAAATTTAATTTTTGAAATTGAAATTTTCCGACAGCTGCCGAAGGAAAAGGTCACCTCCCCAAGCCCTCGTTGAAGCATGCCCCAGTGAACCCCTACTTGTCATCTCCACTCAAGACTTCCGGACTGAAGAAACGCATTTTGGACTTGATGAAAGAAATCTGTGATGACATCCTGACAAACAAGCAATCCATGGCAGAGGCAGAGACCATGGCCAAGATTTCCACTGTTGCCAAGATCTTCCGATACTTGGACTATTCGGACGTTGAGGAAATTTACCAAAAGATTGGATCCAAGACCCAGACGGAACAAGACCAGACATCTCGTCAAGTCTTGCTGGACTGCATGTCGATTGGTAAGGAAATTTATTCACGATGAGGCCCGAATGGGGCCGAGGAGCTTCAAGTTACTGATTTGTCGTTTTTCTGTGCACAGCCGGAACTAACCCTAACTGGAGTTTCTTGATTAACCTGATCCTGAAGAAGGAATTGAGAGGAGAACAAGCTGCTCAGATCATTTCCACCATTTCCATCTACGTCCGAACCCCAACTGACGACCTCATCAACCTCGTCTTCCGTCTTGCCGATTCTGCAGCCGTGGAGAGTGAGGATGACCAAGTCCGAACTGCCGCCATCCTTGCCCACTCCAACCTCGTCTACGAAGCCTGCGTCAACCAAAAGATTAGCCACACGAAGTACCCTGTCCAAATCTACGGACAATTCTGTGATGCCAAAATGGTCTCCCGCGAGTATGTGCCATGGTACATTAAGAACTTGGAGAAATACATGCAGAGCAAGGAAGAGGAAGACAAGCACTGGGCCACCACCTACTTGACTGCCCTTGGTAACTTGGGTGTTGAGGAAGTTATTCCAGTCGTTCAAAGAATCCTGGACGATGAGGATTCCCCTTACTTCAAGGTCAAGGCAGTCTTTTGCCTCAGGCGCCTCACAGTCTCCCGATCTACCGAAAATATCCCAGCATCGGAATTCCATGCCGTTGATCGCTCAGCCCATGATTTGGTTACTGATGAATTGGTGGAGAAGGAAGTTCTCCCAATCTTGGTTTCCGTCATGCACGACCGAAGTGAACACCCCGAAGTACGCATGGCCGCTGTTGGTAGGTCAATTTACCCTTAAGAAAAATTTATTTAAAAGGATTTTTTTTTTAATTTGCCATTTTTTGCACAAATCCTTCCAGCTCTCCTCGTCTACAACACAAACTGCGATGTGACGATTTGGCAGCAAATGGCGTTTGCAACTTGGCACGCATCGTCCGATGAGGTCCATTCCTTCATCTACTCCACCCTCTACAGCTTGGCCCAACTCAAGCGCCCCCTTTCCCCAATTCACGAGCAAATGACCATCAAGGCCCGTACTGTCCTTCCTTTGGCCAAACCATGGAGGGAGGGTTACGCAAAATCTGCCAACCTGTTCTACGCACAGTGGATGGAACACCGTAAGAGAAACTTCTAAAAATAAATAAAAGAAAAAAAAACTTATTTTTATGCCGAGATTTTTTATTTTATTTTTCTGCAATTTCAGTCCAATCTGGATACATGCAGCACTTTCAGTACTTTGGATCCCAGGATTCCATCATCCCCAACTACATGTACTACGTCCACAACTTGGATTTTGGAAACGGTGAGTTTTTTTTATGAAAAGTTGGCAACGTTGTAAAATTTAAAAAAAAAAAAAAAAAAAAGGCGGATTTTGACTCCATTTTATTTCTGCGCAGGCTTCGTCAGCTCCACCCCAATTGAAATTGACGTCCAGGGACAAACGATCCAGCGCCTCGCCTCCTACATGGTTGAGCAATTCATGGAAAAGACTTCCGCCGATGAGCCACACAAAGAACTGGAAGAGATCCATAACATTCTTGGAATTTCCCAAAGGGAACAGGATGAGAAGCCCGAGGCTTCACTCCGAATTAAAATGCGCCAACAGATGGAGCGACTCTGGTCGTTGAATGAGGAATCGATCCAACAACTCATCGCCAAAGCCAAGGGAGAATATTTGCCACAACTCCTCACTGGATTTCCAATCAATTACCAAAAGACGCTTCACCTCATGGAACACTCAATGGAAATGCCATCATGCATGGGTCTCCCTGTTCACTACCACTTCAGCATGCCACTCCATGTTTCTGTTCGCGGAACAATCAAACTGGTCAACGAGCATGGATTCAAGGATGTCCAAATCCAGGCCGAACTCCACCCCGTCTACGCATGGAAGACTCATGGAAAGATTGCCATCAAGTGCCCCTTCTCTGGGAAAGCTTACCAGTCAGGAGTCATACGCCACGTTGTCGTTGAGACGCCCCTCCGAGCCCTCGTCCGTTTCGCCCCTGAAGGACACGCCGTCTTTGCAATCACCCCCGCACCACTCAGCCAAGGAACACCAGCTGGAGAAATCGACCTCGTCACCTACCACCAACGTGTAAGCACTCAAACTTTTTTGAAAGTATTTTAAGTTGCGCATGTGCAAGAACCATTTTTCTTCAACAAAATCATTTCTGTGCGTGTTTAGCCCTACACCGCAATTATCACCGACGAGTGCTATCCAGCGGAGCACAAGGAAGGCGGGAAAATGGAAATTGTCCACGCCGCAGAGGAACCCTACAAGAACACTGAAGTTTACGAGAGTGCGCAGAAGGGACTTGGACTCCACATCCAATTGGAGGAGGAGACCGAGTATCATGACCAGAAGGAAACTCCAAGTGGATGGACCCGATTCTTCAAGCGATTCCACACTCCTGGATGTTACTTCAACGTCGGATGGTTGGGTGCCGAAAATATCCGATTCGTCGAGCGGAAATTGACGATCGATGTTTCCAAATCAGATACCAAGACCCTTGGATTCGCAGTTGGATACAGTGAGTCTCAGAAAAATTTGTGCATAATTTAAATATTTTGAAAGTTGCGAAAATTTATAAAACGTAAACATTGTCTGACTTTTAGGCGCGCACAAGAACCCATCCGAAAAAGCCTTTTGGGACGATTCCGACTCTGACTCATCCCAATCCTCGGAAGAGCGACCATCCGCTGAATCATTCCACCAGAGCAGCTCATCCCAAGATTCCGAAGAGACCCGACAGCCTACCCGCGGAGACCGACGACGTGCCGAGAGTGACGACTACGACAAAGCCGAGTACGGCCGAGTCTTCGCTGTCGCCGTGATTGGAAAACGTGCTCCCATCAAAACCGTCCAAGAAAACCGTGGACAAATCCAGAGAATCTTTTCCAAGGACTACCCATCCACCATCCAATATTTATTCCAAGTCTCACATCGTGACGGTCGCTTGAACTGGAGGGCCGCTTCTGGAGATGCAGCGAATGATGCTGCCCAGTCTCTACCCGAGTTCCACTCCTCCCTCGTCGCCGTCCGTGAGATTGTCGCTGGCGCCCAAAACCAAAAGTCGCAACCAGACTACTGCGCTGAATTCGAAGGAGAGTGGGATGGCCCAAGACACGCCGACTATCGTGAACTGATCATCCTCCGTAAACGCCTCTTGGCTGAAGACTTGACTGTCAAGGTCAAGGGAGAAGTTCAATTTGGACCCACCTGCAAGCGAATGCCGCATGAAATCAAGGTCGTAGGAGAACTTAAGCGTGGACCACACATGACGGAATGGGCAAAATCAAAATCCCCTCAGGCCCAACAATGCGAGAAGGATGAGAAGAAGGGATTCTCAGCTAGCCCCGTCTGCCAATATGTCTCTGAGCAAATGGCTGCTGCACTCAACCACGGCACATTCAAATTCAGCGTAAGTCCGACAAATTCAAAATCAAAAGTTTACCTTCAAAAGTAAAAAATTCAATTTTTTGTATTTTTTTTTTGCTTCAGTTTACCGAGCTCCCAGTTCCATTCGTGAACCGTTCATTGGACGTGGAGGACTTTGCCCAGGCCTACTTCTATCCCTACTTATCCCACGATCAATTCTACGAGGGGACGGGTCAAGGAAAGATGCAAGTTGATTTCCGAATGCTTCCAAACAAGGAATTCTTCGACCTCATCATCACCAAGCCCCATTCACGATTCTCATTCCGAAGCGTCAAAACCAACAAGTTGGTCAAGCTTGTCCTCCCGCTCACCGCCACTCAGAGCTGGGCTGAAAACTTTGCTGACAGGGCCTTCCGCGCCGACTCCCAGCCCTCATGCTCCATCGAAGGAAACTCCCTCAGTACTTTCGACAATGTCACTTACCGATTCTCCCCCAATGTCGCCTCGGACTGCTACCAAGTTCTTGCCAAGGATTGTTCCGGACGTGAGCCCGTCGCCGTCCTCCTCAAGGACGCCACAGCGCAAAAGAAGGAAGTTGTGCTCCTCCTCGGTGGACAAACCAAAATTGAATTGAACCTCCCCACCTCCAAGACCTCCGGACTCTATGGCCGAGGGAAAATGGAAGTTGAGGTCAACGAGGTCAAGGTTGCCCTGCCTAAGCTAATCTACGCCAAGGACAGCGGTGAGGAAATTGCTCGGATTGAGGCCACGTTCGACGGAGGTGTCCAGGTGATTGCCAAGCAGTTCCAGGTTTTGACAAATGGGAAGTACGTCTACGTCCAGGCCCACAATTCACTCCGAAACCGAACTTGCGGTCTCTGCAGTGACTTCAATGGAGAGAAGATTGGAGAATTCCGGGGACCCAAGGACTGTGCCCTCAGCTCAGGATCCCTCTTGGTCGCTGCCTACTCCTTCCAGTCACTTGACCCCAAGGAGAAGGCTGTCTGCAAACTCAACCAGAATGTCAAGATGCAATTGAAGCACGAACAGGAAATGTGCCATGGACCTTTCTCTCCCTACCAACCAAACCAACCCAAGATGTACTACTACTACTCTGCCGGGCGTTCCGGAAGTCAAATTCCAGCTGATGAGCAGTGCCTCAAGCACTTTGCCCCAGTCATCCGCAAGGCAATCTTTGAATTTGCCAACTCAGTTATGAAACCCTTCGAGTGGTTAACGCAATCACGTGAGCGTTTTTGCCACACCCTTGCAGATACCGTCACGAACAAGATGCAGGATATCATGGCTGGAGTCCGAACTGTGAAGGAATTGAGTGAGAAGATCCAGGAACACGTCTGTGAGGAGGTAAAGAAGATGAGTACCCACTCGTTGGCGGTTGATGCAATCTGCAAGGTGTCAAAGGGGTTCCAGTACCAAGCTTACCAGTTCTACCTGAACCCACTGGCAGAGGAAACCAAGTGTGCTGAACCAGTCAAGGACTTTAACCAACCTGAGGTGGCTAAGCAGATCCAATACGCCTACTACGATGAATCAGAGCAAGACTATTCTCCCATCCCATGGGTCGCCGCCCACAAGCTCCCGATGCCATGCCATAACAAATTGGAGGAGACTTTGAGCAAGACCATTGCCAAGGCAACCTACTACGGTTTGTTCGTTGGCACACACATGACACAGACAGAGAGACTCAAGATCAGCAAGGACGTAGAAACGGCAGTCCGACAGGTGAGGTTTTGACAAAAAGCTATGTGAAATTTCCAAGCTAATTCAATTTCTAATCAAAATCTGTCGATTTGTAGGCAATCAAGAAGACCATTGGCTCCCATAACTTTGAAGACGCGTTGTTAAAGGAAATCGTTCGACTGGTGGACGCACCCCTCCCTGACGGAATCTTCCAGACGGTAATGAATATCTTCATCAAGAACTGCGTTCCGTTCACCCTCTTCAAACTCTGCAAATTGGAGAAGTGTTGTTGGACTGGACCCGAGCATTTTGAAGCTGCTTATGCACAGAAATACCCGTACTACGAAAAGTACGCACAGAAATACCCGGAGTACTACCAACAGTACGCACAGAAATACCCGGAGTACTACGAAAAGTACGCACAGAAATACCCCTACTACTACTACCAAAAGTACGCACAGAAATACCCGTACTACTACCAGAAGTACGCCCAGAAATACCCGGAGTACTACGAAAAGTACGCAGAGAAATCCCCGGAGTACTACGAAAAGTACGCAGAGAAATCCCCGGAGTACTACCAAAAGTACGCAGAGAAATCCCCGGAGTACTACCAAAAGTACTCACAGAAATACCCGTACTACTACCAAAAGTACTCAGGACCAAAATACCAATACCAATACCAGAAATACCAATATTAAAAGGCCAACCTGACGACTCGGAACCACGGAAACAAAGGACCCCTACCCCACCCCCTCCCCCCTGATACAAAATCTTAATTTATTTCTTGCAAATTTTTGTACATAGATACAAATGTTGTTTTGGATTTCTTTTTGTGTAGTATTTCCTAGTGAGTAGTCTCCTTCCACTTTTCCTTAGTCTGGTAGCGTGTAGACAAAAGAGTCTAAACAACATGATTCGGAATCAAATAAATTGGCCAACTGAAGAGCATCTGAAAATCAAAACAAATGTTTTCCTTCCCGTCCTTCATTCTTTATTTTCATGGACCAGAAAAGTGATTTTAAATTTTTGGGTCTAGATGCAAAATTCTAATCCACTTTGAAATTTGGAATTTCCTGTGTCGTCCTTCCATTTTGACTCTTTGAATTTGACTTTGAATTTTAGAATTTCTGAAATACCTTAAGCTTTTATTGAAATTATTTGCTCTGAACCACTCCTGTAAATAAGTTGTCCCAGAGAAATGAAGTTGGTGGTGGCATTCAATGATGCATAAGGAGAGCTTCATGCTTTTAATAACTTTATTACCACTGACTTATAATACTTTTTTTTATCATACTTATATTCAATTTTGAGGTCTCGAGATGGATTTTCACATTGTCGTTTAGTTTGGATGTTTTAATTACGTTGGTATGAGAGTATACAGGTAGGTAAAGAGGCATCCTAGAATGAATATTAAAGAAAGTGATCCACAACCCACGAGCCACAATTCAAGGGGCGAGGAAGATTGCTTCCTTTGCTTCTGGTCTTGCAATTGACGCCACAATTCCTTTTGCCTCATCAGAATGTTCTGACTGTTCTCTTCATGAGAAAAACTATTCATGTCACCAGAATACTCCAGTTCTGGATTCGGCCGGTAGCTCATCTCTTTTCGAATGTTTCTATCGATAACAAGATGTGAACAAATAAATTGTATTTAACAGAACTGGATTTTAACACAAAGTCACTTTTAAAAAAGATTTTGGATGAATGGCCTTAACTTGATTTGCCAGGCAAATTAGTAAAAGTAGAATATCAAACCAACTGAATTCCTTACATTTAAAATATGTCAAGAAATTGACAAGTGTAAAGTCTACCGGATTTTCCTCACCTCAATATTTTGATTACATCAAGGAGGAAGAAAAATCGGGAATTTTGAGACCAATAAATTGCAAAACCTAGTGACGCATACATGTCAAAATAAGATTATCAAATTATTGCAAATTTTTAGTTTGTGTGAATGTTTACCACTCTCCTCAAATATCGATAATCGACAACCATCCCATCAGCAATTAGTAGAGTATTCAACTATCGATGAACCGATAATGAGTTCTTTTGTTGCAATTAATTGAGATTAATAAATTCCCATCATATATTTGTGTAAAGCTAGTGTAAAGTTTAACCAAATAAAGATGCCGAATTAACAGAAATGAAAATGTTTAGTGAAATTTTGACTATATATGTATGTATAAGTATACGATTAATTTATAGAAATTGCAAAATTGAATTTTATAAATATCGAAAATGAAAACTAATATCCATGTCGTTTCACAAGATTGAAAAATGAAAGAAAAAAGTCAAATATTCATTTAAATTATATGAAGAATTATCGGAATTATTATGAAAACTTAAATATTTTTTTTTTTTTTTTTTTTTTTTTTATAGAAAAATAGCTTTTTGATACTCTAAAAGAAATGAAGATTTCAATTACACCCTAGTTTTTTAGTAACTTACAACATTTTACGCCTTGCCCACTTTTGCCTAAAAGCCCAGCTATTAGTGGTCTTTATGGGGATGAATGGACTTTCACTTTAGTAAAAATCCATCAGCTGATTTCCAGATGGTTTCTTTTCTTGGCATTCTTTTC
>JAQIWD010001862.1:0-10908 GCA_034694825.1 Anurida granaria | reverse complement strand
AGCATTTTGGAATAAGCATTTTGTAATAAGCATCTTCAATAAGCATTTTGAATAAGCATTTTGGAATAAACATTTTGTAATAAGCATTTTTAATAAGCATTGTGGAATAAACATTTTGTAATAAGCATCTTGAATAAACATTTTAGAATAAGCATTTTGGAATAAACATTTTGGAATAAACATTTTGTAATAAGCATTTTGAATAAACATTTTGTAATAAGCATTTTGAATAAGCATTGTGGAATAAGCATTTTGAATAAGCATTGTGGAATAAGCATTTTGTAATAAGCATCTTGAATAAACATTTTAGAATAAGCATTTTGGAATAAGCATTTTGAATTATTCATTTTGAATAAGCATTTTGGAATAAGCATTTTGAATAAACATTTTGAATCCGTATTTTGAAAACGCATTTTTAAAACGCATTTTGAAAACGAATTTTGAAAACGCATATGGAAAACGCATTTTGAAAACGCATTTGGAAAACGCATTTTGAAAACGCATTTTGAAAACGCATTTTAAAAGCGCATTTTGAAAACGCAGTTTGTAACCGAATTTTGTATCCCCATTTTGAATCCGCATTTTGAAAACGCATTTTGAAAACGCATTTTGAAAACGCATTTTGAAAACGCATTTTGAAAACTATGAAAATAAAAAATAAAAAATATGAAAAAAATTATAAGCGGTCATCTACAATTACAATAATACGTTTTTTAAATTTATATTATTAGTTATACTATAACACTATTAATTTACCTACGCCTCGAACAATCTTACTTCCACTTTGGTTGCTGATTTTGTGATTTGTCATGCTGTTGTCGTCGGCTTGAACCGTCCGCTCCAGGCAATTCTTCATCTACTAATACTTCAAAACGTCCCATTGCATCTTTCCCCGGAGATTTATTCCATTTGGCACTTAAAGAGTAGAAAAATTTAAATCCTCTATGTTGTAGTCATGTGATCACTTAGGTTTTCTAATTTTACTCACTCTGGAAATCCTGACGGCGGGAGAACAATGTCCAGCATGTCGTTGATCAATTTGAATTTCAGAATTCGGTCATTTACTGTTGTTGCCGTTAATGACGGAGATGCATTCACCTCAAATAGCAATGCGTCTTATGTTCAAATGCGTACCGCTGGTTTGTCCTTTAATATGCAAATTTAACTTACTTCAATTAGCCAAGGTTTGTAGTTTTCATCAATGATGATGTCGTATCCGTAGCATTCAAAGCAATGACGATCGCTAACCATCAGTGGAGCGACAGCCCTGAGGGAATGAACGACCATGGCTTTTATTCCAGCGAAAAGTTTCGTAGTTACGTCAGTTCCCTTTGTACTCTCGAGGTACAATTCCAGATTGCGCAGACTCCATTTTCCCCCATGAACACTATTGTATTCATCCTAAAATATTCCAAGACTGATCATGCATTTCAAAGTTCTGCATTTATACCCGTGCGGTACCCCATGCTTCTGGACGGAGACGTTTGTAAGATGGACGTATAAATTTGCCAATTCCTGAATACCGGAATCATATTTTGCCGTACAAAACCGACAGAATCCGAGCTTATACAGGTAGACTTTCAATGGTCGAAATGAGGTCACAAGTACGTAAAGTCGAAGGTCAAATTTTTTTCCTCCAATGAGCAGCGGCTTTTCAATATACTTTGATATGACGTAAGCATCTTTCACCGTTGAAGGATTAAAGTTCGGCCCACGACTATCCCTGGACCACTTCTTGAGTTTGGACAATTTGTTAATCAAGAATATTCCAGCTCCCTGAGATTTCCCACATGGCTTCATGATCCAAGTACTCATCGGATTCTTCCTAAAACATTATTACCATGAAAATTGAACATCGGTCCTGAAAAGAGATGCTGGAAATATGGCATTACCGATACTCCTCTACAAACATGTTGTAGTCCGCCGGAAGTACAAAAGTCGTGGGAATAAAATCCAAATGAACATACTTCCCTTGCTCGTTCTTTTCACCCAATGGATTTCCATCCTTGTCTTTTTCTTTTCGGTAACGTTTGATGTTTTTCACCAAGAGGTCTTTTCGTGTAAGTTCATAATGATTTGGAAAATGGTTGATAATTCTGCATTTAAGTATTAAATGTTAATTTGAAGGAATATTTTCTTAATTGGAATTAAACGAAAACTAAATCATTACTGGTTGTCCTGCATCCTGTAGCCACTATCCACTCCAAAAATTAAACGACACGTAGGAACATTTGCCCTGGAAAAATGAGAGAGACACAAACTGTGTATTTATTCCTAGCGAACCATAAATACGTACCAGTAAAAGTTCCAGTCGTCATCCGGTCCAACTTGGTTCCAGCCACGCTTCTCAAAATTCGTTGTAAGAACAGATTTTTCTTGATCCGTGCAATACGCAACCTTCATAGCAAGATTGAATTAATTGGAAAGTAATTTTGAACGATGGATGCAATTTGAATGAAGTGAAAGCGGAAATTTGGCCTAACTTTCCTTCGACTTTCTCCATCCTCCAGTTGGAGTGCCGGATAACGATCAAACTTTTCTGTTTACCCTATACAAAATTTCTAGGTCTGTCTTGCCTTGTCCATACGCCACAGGAAAACTCACAAAAAGCTACCAAGTTCGATAAAATTCCAACAAATATTTTTATACAACTTTCCACGATTTTGAATATTTAGCTTGACAGTTTCGTTCCGTATAAAATTAATTTACTAAAAAAACTAATTTGGAAGAAGTTGCTCCTGTTGTGCACTAAAATTATAAATGAAGGAAACATACGTTGGATTAAAAAATATTTCCAGATGAGGGCTATCGAAATGGAGGGATAAAAATTATTTCCAGTGAAAATTGATCAATCTCAATTTCAATCATCCAAAGTTTTCAGAATGTACATAATTTCTTCCTTTGTCAGCTTGTCATCAGGGTCGTTTGGATTCGGTTGTCTAATGGAATCCCCCGAGTTCAGCGCCTTTTGCTGGTTCTTTCGTACTCGCTTGCGCCTGACCTGCTTTTGCGGTTGCTGGCTTTGCTGACCCTCAGAATCCTCGATGATTGCCGGGAGCGATGCTGTCATAGGCATTGCCACCGGCACAAGGGCAGGACCTGGAACGATGATTGGTCGACTTTCAGTTGACGAGAAATGCTTTCCCTCCGAGCTTGACCAATAGGTGGGTGGTGACTTGTAGGCGTAAGGTGACGGATTCCCACGGAATCTTCGGGACATTCTCCTCTTGTACGGATTGAAAAGCGCTGGCTGTAACAATTAAATTGAAAAATGGAAATAGGAATTGCAGAGGAGTAATTAATTATATACTCACTTGAAGAAATATTAGGAGGAAGGCAGCAATGACGACCAGGGCTAGGAGACATGTGATACTTGTGAGTCCATTATCTCCATAAGGAGAACCTCCGAGGCCGAATTCCTTTGATTTTCCTGAAAGCGTCAATTGCGGGTTTCAAAAATTTCAAGCGTTATTTAAAAATGTTTGACTTTTGCAAACTTTACCCAAATAGTTGAAAGCGGATTTCAAGGTTTTAAAAATTCGTGGAACCCAAGACTCGACCGATGACAATCCATCGCTTCTTTTAGAAGACCCAAGCCCTAATGCACTAATGACCCCCGACTCTACAATTTTACTCAGGTTTCCCAGGAGTTCATCAGCATCCAGCGTTTCCATAAAACCTGATAAACTTTCCATCATTGATTTCTTCCCCTGTTGGTGTTCTTTCGAATGAACGTGCAGAACCGCACTCAAAACAATCACAAAGGTGACAGAAAATGACGACGCCATCACTTCTTGAAGGAGTTCTTGTTCAAAATTTTGTGAAAGACTCAAAAGTTTTCTGACTACACCCGAAGGAAGTCCACACAAGACTGTAAGGTCACTGCTGACAAGACTGATGAAGTTGACACTCCCGGCGTCATTATAATAATGCAGAAGAGTGCGAAATTGTGAGAATTATTGTAATTGTTATTCCACTTAAAATGACGATCTTATCAAAGCTTCTACTCCTAAGCAGCATCCAAGCCTCTAACGTTTAATAAAGGGTAACCACCGTGACAAGGCATTATACGACGAGAATGTGCGTGTTTTCGTGCTCCATTTCAATAACGTTTCGCTAATTAAACATCGATAGGACTATCGGATTCAGAGTGAAGATTCTGACAACCCTTGCATTTAATAAGTCTTATCCATGGATCATCAGAAAGGTTTACAGTAAGCAGTTTACTTTTGAAGATCCAGCAGTAAAAGTTAACTACCCAAAATTGAACTATTTTCAAAAGGCAGGATTTTCAATCGAAGTGAAAACCATTGAGGTCAGCGTTGACAATTCACGGGGGGAGGCAGCGTCTTTTACGGATAACGGAACTGGCTGTACGTTTCTCCGCTTGCGTCGTCCTATTCCTAGTAATGGCGTTCGAATTCCAGTGTTAAGTAGTGTTATGAATTGCTGCGTATAAAAACACCAAGTGAAAGAATCAATTAATTAAACTTGATGGAAATGAACTTTAGAACCATTGGTACCTGAATGAAATTTATGAGAAACACTGCAAATGTGAGGAAGGCAAGAGATAGGAGAGCACCTTCCAGGGAATGTAATCCATGGCCACCGCCATCGCCATATCCGCTGTCCCCGCGGCCTTGTACAGCGTCACCAGCACTGGATTCTATAAAGAATTTAATTTGCGAATTATTCCATACTGAAATTGAGGATATAACGCCAGTTGACCTCATGGAAGATCAAAAACTTACTAATTCGATCCATTATTGCTGTCCCCACTTGATGGAGGAGTTCAACGGCCCTGATGCCTCCAGCTGAGGTCATCATGGAGGAAAGCATCGACTCCAACCACTTTCCTAAACCGAATGACTTTCCATCTCCAGCGCTTGTCACTTCTAGGAAAGTTTTTAAATTTGATAAAGTCCGGAAATCGGAACCGTCTCTCGTTCCGTCGCTTTTAAGTTCGATGAGAGACTCATTGCGAAGAACATTTCCAGTGACATGAGATATTGTTGCCAGAACCAAAAATATAAAAGTGTCAACAGGAAGAACAAAAGATGTCAATCCGTACATGACTAAATAAGCAGAATATACTTCATCCTTTCAAGACGTCGCCAAATCACTAACTTATTTGTCCTTCCGAACTTGACAGTTTTATTGCTTGTAAGTTAGAAATCATTGTTTTTTTTCGCGTTCACATAACCCGAGGCACAAGGTGAGGCATGTGAAGGAGCAATTTTTCTGGCGAGATGCATGTCGATAATGAAGGGTTTAATTCCGCTAGGACCGTCTTCCGTTGTACCCAATTAAAGCAAAGGAGACCATGTATTCCAATGGGGGACATTTTTATTCTCAATGCTCATGACACTGGAAAGTGGAAACTATTCACTCGTCTGCTTAGTCATGTTAAGACTTTCCGTATTACTATCTGGGAATTTGAGCTTAGTGGCAAACTCTCGTGCCGCATCCATGCCGTGTGTGACCTTTTCACTTAAATTAGGTACTCGCACTCGTTTTAAATTTACAATTGTTTTGGGGTCTTGTCCTCTGGGGGCTTGATAAATTCCACGCCCCAATTCGTCCACCAACATCTTCATCCACTTATCCGCCCTAAAGTCATCCGTGGCTGTCTCCTACACGCAAATTAAAAACTTCACGTTAGCAATGCACCTTACATCACATGCACGACACGACAACTCACTGGAAACGGAAAGTATTGTAACACACCTCTGGAACTGAGCACCGAGCTTGGATGTAGCCATCTGGAGAGTGAATAATTACTAGTGATGGTCTCCTCCCAATCACCCGCGTCATTTTCACCAATGAAGGGAACTCAACGTCACTTGCAAACTTTTCTACAATGAAGGGCAGACCGGAATCTGAAATCTCCCTCAGTTCGCCCGCAATTCGGGCAGTTTCGAATGAAATTTCACTCTTCTCCATAAAACGTTCAGCCTCATTAATAATTTTCTCCGCCTTGAGTGATATTTCGTATGGAAGAGACGTCTCTTCGTGGTGAATGCAGTCGTAGAGGTGGTCCACGTGCTCTCGAATGCTACTTCTCATGGTGGCATACGTCTGCTCTGCAGCGCCGAGCAAGTGTTTGAGATCCAAGATGACGTCGGAAACTTCCTTCCCAAATGTTATAGAAGCGTTGGCCCTCTCTCCGGTGGATAAGAGTAGTTCGTAAATCCCGTTTTGTTTCCAAGTCTTCTTATTGAGGACGACGGGGAGTCGGTGCTTTCGAATGTACTCCTCACACTTCCGCACATACGTATGGTTCAGCTCACCGTTGAGAATCGTCAGTTGCACGCGAATGTGATCCCCCGAGACAAATTCGTCACTAAACCGGACCACGCCAAAGTTGCTTTTCAGCCAGTCTTTTAGGTAGTACATGACGTTGTAACTGAGCCCTCGCCCAATCCGTCGCTCCTGGTCCAACGTGAATCCTACCACTTGAGCCTTTCGCCTTAGCCCGATTTCTGGAACATCCTGGAATGGAGAATGAAAGAAACATAAAGCTTGGTGGCCAATTCTCATTTTTGGTGCGTAGTAGAGGGGAATCGTCTTACAGTTATGAGATGAAGGATCCAACCAGAAGGGAGCTGTTTGACGTCAGATACACGGATATGGCAATTGTTCTCCAATTCTATGGATCCTACATCAGCAACAATGGATGGACTCCCGGGGAAGAATGGAGTTCTATTCAGTATGATCCAGTACGAAGATTCATCCGGGGAGAGTTCTTCTACCGGATCACCATCTTGGTCAAATACCCATTCTACCTGGGTAGTGGGGTCTGCTTTGAGGTCAAAGTTTGCCTCGAAAACACCGCCGCCCACTTTGGGATTGTAGAGGGATAGGAGAGATTCGATTTTCCGAATGAATAGACTCTCTTCACTCGAAATTAGTTGTTTCGCTACTTCATCCCGGAAAACCCGTTTCACTCGCTCCATCTCAATTTGTAAACCCTCGCGATCAAAACGTAAGACAAAAGCTCTACAAAGTTCTTCAACTGCCTCTTCTGTAACACCCAGAGAGTCATACCTTTGAATAAAGAACATAAAGCATTATTGAATTTCCTATAATGTTATGAAATACATGGTAATAGAAGCTCATTACCATTTGAAAGCAGTTAGTCCGTCCACTGAACCATTGGATTTCACCATCTCTATGTCGGACGTTGTGATTCTCGCCAAAGGTGGGAAGTCGACAGTGAGCAACTGTGGCAGTGACTCATGAAATGTTGATTTGTTCTTGCGGGACGTGAGGAAACGGTGGACTTCATGTTCCAAGATTTCTATGGTTTCCTCCTTCATCTTCTCCATTTCTGGATAAACATGAGAGATTGTCCCACTCACGGCTTCCACCACCTCCGTCAGAAAGTCCGAGATTTCTGCCTCAGACTCCACTTTGGGAAGAATGTGCATTTCGATTAAAGAGAGCGATCGATGAATCAGTCTTCGGATTTTGTGACTGTACGAAACCATCCAGTTGATCAGTAACGCTTAATAACTCGAACAACTTGTTAAGCAATCAGAACTAACTTCGTTTGTGGTAGAATTCCATCAGAAAGTGCCACTGTTATCGCACGCATGTGGTCTGCTACAATCCGATAGCTTAAATCCAACTCGGACTGAAAGCTTCCAGTATATCCAGGTATTCCCGTCGCCTACAAAAATAGGCAGAACTCGTTTCAAGATACATGCCACAGATTAATTGATGAAACACAACGGGACAAACCTGCTGGATGGTCTGAAAAATAGGGGTGAATAAATCTGTGTCATAATTCGATACTTTTCCATTCATCACTGCCGTAAGCCGCTCCAGTCCAGCTCCAGTATCCACTACATGAGATAGCGGAAGCCTCTCAAGCGTACCTTTTTCGGTTCTGGAACAAAAAAAAAATTCAGAACCACACCAGTAGACGATAACAAAAAGTTAAACGTTTCCTACCTGTTGTACTGCATAAAAACTAAGTTCCATATTTCCACCACGGATCCAAAGTCTTGATTGACTTTGCTGGGGTCGTTGTAGGTCCCCCTGTGGTCGTAATGGATTTCGGTAGATGGGCCACAGGGACCGATGTGTGCCATTGACCAGAAGTTATCTTTACCGAAAGGTAGAATTCGAGATGACGAGACTCTAAATATAAAGCAAACGCAGGATGAAAAGGTTGAAAAAGTCAAAATGAACTCTTGTCTTAGCTACGGTTATTTCAATATTGTCAAACCTACCCAATATCTTCCCATATCTCCTTGGTTTCTCGGTCTGCAGGCACAGATTCTCCTCCAGAGAAATACGTTATGTATAAGCGCTGAGGGTCCAGTCCATAAACGTTTACTAACATGTCCCACGCCATTTCACAAGCTTCTTTCTACAAACGTAAAAGGGATGAAAATAACTATTCGAATGGTCAAGGCAAAATAGTTCGATTTGTATTATTACTGACCTTAAAATAATTGGAAAATGACCAGTTCCCAAGCATTTCAAAGAAAGTGTGGTGATAGGAATCCGTCCCAACAAGATTTAGATCATTGATTCGTAAACATTTTTGACTATTGGTGACTCTCGGGTGACTCGGCCTTCCGTATCCCAGTATCGTATCTTTAAACTAAAACGTAAAGTAAAGTGTATGATATTTTCGGAAGGACGGGATTAGGAAGGATATTTTCCTGAAATTAGCTTTCTCGTTGTGTTACATACCTGATTCATTCCTGCATTTACAAATGCTAGTGAGGGGTCATTTCTTGGTACAACAGATGACGATGGTATAAAGGCATGAGGAAGTCTGTGATTCCGGAGGAAATACTGAATGAAAGTGTCACGCACTTTTGCTGAAGGCCAATTCATTTTTCAGTGGTGTCGTCACTAAAGTTGTGACAAGAGTCTCGTAGCAGAATCAAATGAACGTGAACCGAACCTAAAAATGAAATGAAATTGAATTAACTACAAGTATGGACAAGCGTAACTACACCTGCGCTAGCATAATAAAATTACAAAGAACAAACTAAAATCAACCTTTTGGATTTGGCTATAAACTTTCAGCAGTAAGGAATCACACGACTGACCGCACGTACCTCGTACCTCTGCGAGCATCTAATTTTATTAATCAATCCAAGATGTCAAAGTTCGTTGCAGAGTACCGAGACGCTACGACAGACAGCGACAGCTGCAGCTGTAATAAATAAACACATGGAAATGAAAATAATGCAACAACAATAATTACAAAATCTTTTTTTCCATTTCAGAATTCAAATCTCTAAGCCCCCGCGCCAACAACCGGAAACGAAATGACCGCAGGTAGTAAGGATGGTAGTCTGCCATCCTTACGAATTCAGGTCAAAGGCAGGTAGATTTGATAATTAAAAATATAATAAACTGGAAAACGTCTTTGCGCTTATAAAAAATTAATTTAATACATAAGAGGATGAACAGGTATTGGCGTACTCTATTAAACTAAATGATGAACCAATAATGAACAGTAAAAAAGGCCGTTGTCTAGTCCCATTTCCTGGAAACGTCAACATAGTCCCCATCTGGAGAGACATAATTTTCTAAAGGAGGGGTATCAGTTGGACCTTTGACTTCGTACGGAATAAAATCTGTATGGATTTTTATAGCAGCTTCATAAAGGGACTCAGATTCCTTTCTCAGCTCTACCAATGCCTTCTCTTGACTTCGCCTGACCTGATGAAAAAAATCCAATTCCCTGTCAATTTGCTCCCTTTTGTAGTTACCCCATTCCTTGACAAGTTTCCATCGGGCATTCGCTACGTCAGTAGGTAGTTGGGGAAGCTTTCTTTCACGGACCCTTAAATGATAAGATACACGTTGGTCAATCTCGAGACACAAATCCGCTAAAGTATAAGTAAAAGGAATGTTGAAATGAATACTTTGGTTGGTCAAGGATGCAGAGAGGAATTTCAAGCTCATCTAAAGGTTTGACTTGACGCTGATGCTTTTCCAATCTTCGAATTTGTTTTTCAAGCTTCCTTTGTTTCCTCTGCTCCCTGGCCCGAATGACAGCCGGGTCCATCTTTTTCTTCTTTTTCAGTGGTTCCGCACTATACAAAGAAAACGGCGTGATTCAAAAATTGTGTAAGAATGGAAGATAGCTAGAGGAGAATGAACACGAATTGTTTCCACTTACAAGAGGGCTGCAGACATGGATATAGGTCTCGGATACATCTTCGTAATCCAAAATCCAACGGAGGAAACGCGTCCAGCAGTAGTACTTGTGCTTGGAAACTGACTTAGGAATCGTGTAGAGCATGTGATTGATTTACTGTAAATAACAATGAAATGAGAACAAAGTTAATCATGCCGAAACTCGTAACCTAAATGTCAGTTTTATACCTTCCAATGTGACACAAGTTTCGTAATAATGAACCCATCCTGCTTCTTCTTCTTCTTGGTCGTGGATATAGAGAGGGAATATCGGTTCGGTACCTCTACCTGGGACAAATCCGTTGGTGTCGAAAGTTGTCTAGCACTCAAAGATAAATTCCTGATTGATTTTCTCTATTTTTAATTCAAATCATTCCTCTTCGCGCCCAAATGTTTTGTCGACCCAACAACCTAAATGACTGGTGTTCAGCAAGGGGACCCGCTTGGCCCAGCTCTCTTCGCCCTTGTTGCCCACTCACTTGTACTCTACATGAACACTGAACTGAATATGTGGTATTTGGATGATGCGACCGTCGCAGATTCCCCTGAGATTGTGCTGGAAAATCTGGAAAAGATAGTTTCACTGGGAGAAAAGGTTGGACTACATTTAAATCCGGAAAAATGTGAAATCTCTTTCCTCGGTATGAATTCTGAAGAATCCGGAGAATGGTTGTCGAATTTTGCTACAATTGCTCCCGGGATTAAACTTATGAAGAACAACCAAGTCTCGCTCCTTGG
>JAQIWD010001861.1:0-10918 GCA_034694825.1 Anurida granaria | reverse complement strand
AGATGAGCGGACACTGTTTTGAATGAATTATTACATTATTGGAGGTAACATTGTAGAATCATTGTTTTCTGGAGGGCGTGAACGTAAGCTTCATAAATCTAGAAGTAAACTTCTATCCAATTCGCCGATTTGAAGTTCAATTAACTGCAAAAATTTGAGCGCCATCGAGACATCGTTCATTAGCTGCTTTTGGTCCCATTCTATCTCAGCAACTCCTGGCCAAGCCAGTGTTGACACTGCCTGTCCGTAGTTAAAAACCAACAGATTTCAATTGACGATTAATAGTTTAAACTTGCGGTTGGTTGTGTGCCAACTATTTTGCATTGGGATTTCCAAGTGTGTATGTAGTGTGACGTAAGTTAAAGGAGGGCCGCTGGCTGTTGGAAGAGTTTAGGAGGGAAAGTGAGGGAAGGTTGGTTGGTGGATGAGAATTTTCTCTTTTGTGTTTTCTCTTTCTAAAGTCATGTCATGTCAATGGACTCATGGGAAGGAAGGAAGGAGAAATATTTTGGTTTCAATCAAAAGGAAGTAAAGAAATCGAAACAAAACCCTGCGGAATTGAACAAGGAGCGAAGACGAGTCTTATCTATGCTCCAATTTGTTTAATTGTTAAATATTATGAACCGCTTAGCTTCTTACGAGGGAGGGGTCGAAGTGTAAGGGAGTGTAATGTATCATTGCCCTTTCTGTGGTCTTCGTCTTTATCCAGACTCAAACTGCCGACAAGGTCAAGGTTAAGGATGGAGAAACCAAGACGACGAAAGAACTCGACGATGACGCTTGTACCTCTGTTCCTTCCTCTGCACCTACTGATTATTAAGTAGCGCGTAGTGAGCTTGGATATATTTTCAGTACTTTCCTAATCATTCCACATTGCAGAAAAATTTGTTGAATGCAAATTAGTACTTAGGTCGAGCCAATAATTAATTAATCAATGTTCTCTCGGACAGTTCGCCCTACTTCGTTACGTGCGTTTGCAACGGTTTATTGTAATGGCTGAGCAATAGAGGCAATGATCCGAAAGGAAGCATTCTTGATGACATCAGATGCGCGAGGACAGAAGGTACGGTTTTGCAATGCTAAATGTAGAATGGAAAGTCCATACAGTTGATTATTTTATTACCGTGACCCGTGACCAACTAACCCTAACTGACGAGATCCTAAATAATAAAAAGAGACAGAGAAAGTAAAAAATAGTGAAAAGAAATTAAATGAAATCAATCCCACTTTCCCACTTAAGTTTTCTCTGCTGGGTTTCTGACTTTCACTCAGGTAGAAAAGTAATTCATTCTCATCGGTTGACTTTTACTAATTGGACTTGGGAACGGTGGAAGTCTGGTGGGAAAGACACAACGATTACTCAAATGACCCCTTGACCCTTGCTCCATTTTCTGATAAAACAGAGGGAAGGGAACCATGCAGTGACGAAATGCATCCAGCCGGTGCTGAAGGTTTACTCACTCAACGCTACCAAGACACAAAACTTTCTCTGGCTTTTAACACCTTTCCTTCTAGATTTCCTCGTCGAGTGGGGGATGATGTTTGTTAATAAAGTTTAAAGTGTGCCTCGCCTTCCCTTCCTAATTGGTTTGGTTCCATCTGGCTCCTTTCCTTTAACCCAATGGATCCTGGACATGGACGCTGGACATCTGCTTCCCAGCCGCAGTTTGATCTTGGAAAGAAGGAGCAGCTGAGGATCGAGCGGTGTGTGTTAACGTGGGAGCAGGTGGTCGTCGGATCGAGACCATTCGACTGAAAATCAACCCTCACTCGCGTGCTCCCTTCTTTCTTCATCCCCCTTCCTTCCAAAGGTATTCTGGTATGTGCCTCAGTCCCTACCTAAAGTGTTGTAAAGGGTCCAAGTGGCCCTTGCATTTCTCCCTAGGTCTTGGATCATTTGTTGACAGATGTCCAACAGAATGTGGAGGAAAAACCAAGAAGCCTCGTGCCTTCCTTACAAATTAAAATTAAAGGGATCCTGGCCACTTTTTTCTGAAGGAAGCTGACCTTGATGTTCCAAACAGGAGGGGATATGAGGATCCCTTAGAATCAAACGGAACCAATGGAAATTCATAATTTTGTGTTTTGTATTTTGATGAAATGAGAAATGGGTCAAATGTATTTTAATCTCGTCCTCAGTTGGGCTATCGATCCAACTGGGGAAGAGATCCACTTGGTACCAACAGAATCCCCAGAATCCAAGTAAGTCTTCCTGGATTTCTGGATAAGAATGGATTTGGAAGTCCAGGAAGGAAGGATCTTCCATGGCCCTCAAACTAGACGACATCATCAACAAGAAGAAAGAACCAACGCAGATCCTTGACCTTGCCAAAGTGAAAATCAAAACCAAGGAGGAGTTTGAAAAGTACTATGACCGGATACCAGAATTCAAAATTAGGCCTGAAAAGGTAACAACTGAACTTCCCATTTAATTGAGTTTGAAATGAAAAATTTGCATTTAATGCATATTTTGTCCAGGTGAGGGCTGATGATGTCCGAATCCATGAGGGGGATTTCACTTTCACTTCCAGTCGGAAAGAAGTCAAGACCCGTCTAAAAAAGGCATTTAGTTATGGTGACCCCATCCCATTCTCCATGAGAACGGTGAGGCTGGAGGACTTGGCAGCAGTCGAGATCAACTGGCGCATGCTCACAGTCTGCAGACCCAAGACGCGTCTGGAGGAGGACATCTTTAGTCGTGTCGTGGAATTGGGGAAACTTAGGCTGGGCACGGTCAAGTACGAGGCAAAGGTCCTCGCATCCACATCCCACGGTCTTCCAGCCGCCACGGCGGAGCTCCATAACCTTGGAATCGTTGTCACCAAGACGAAGAGAGGGACGACAGAGACGAGGATCCGAACTTGTCGAGAATGCGGAGAAGAACTTTGCAATGGGAAATGGTGCAGGGACTACCCCTACGAGTCCTACACGCGCATGATCATGGATAAAACGGATTTAGCCAATGAGGAGGCAGAGGAACTTGGGGCCAGGAAACCACGGGGGAAATCCAAGGGCAAGGTCATCCCAAACGGACCAAAACGAAAACTCAAAAGAAAAAGGAAAAAGAAGAAAGGGAGAGGTAAGGGCGGGGGTGGGGCAACGACAGAGGGCGACGAGTGACGTCTCGAGTGGAAATTATTCTAAATCAAATGAAAGAAAGTGATTCAATGAAGTTCCTTTGTAATTGTAATCCACATAATTAGGTTTAGGTTTCATAAAATTAAAATTATTCACAAATATGATACTCTAAGGGTGCTCCCCTTCCTGTTGGGTGGTGCTGGATGTAAGTAAGATGCAGGGTGAAGGGTTAGGCAGGGAGGAGGTCAAAGTCATCCGAGACAAAGACCATTGGGACGCTGAACTCGTCAATGACGGGCGTAGCTTTGGGCTCGCAAAGTCCCACCTCCTTCATCTTCCATTCCCAGTCCATTTTCTGGACGGCGTAGAGAGACTCTGCCTCATTGTGATGACGAAGTACCATCGACTCCTACAGTTCAAATTAAATAAATTAAACCAGTAATTGACTCTAAAATTAATTGATCTGAATCAAGGATTCATTTCAAGATTTTACTTGAATCTTACCTTGATTTTCTCCCATTTGTCATCCACGTCTTGTAACCATGATAGAAAGAGTCTTCCATTGTACCTCGAACGGACATTCCGATCCTTTTCCTCCTGCTCAGGCGTAAGGAGATTGTAAACCTACTCACAATCAAGTTCAAATTTATCCCAAAATACGTAATAAGTGTTAAAGGAGTAATTGTGAGTACCTCTTCGTCCTTGAGAAATGTGCATACGGAGAATGGGAGTGCCTGATTGGAAAGAGCCCTTGCCGCTCTCCCGTGGACCCTCAGAATTTCCTGCTCCACGCTCAGTACCAATTTCTCCTTTTCCACGACTTGCTGGAGACGAAGTCGATGTCGCTCCTTTTCCTGTTCCAAGAATAGGTCCTTGAGGGGTGGGGTAAGGGTAGGTGGGACGGCGTTACTCGGGACTGCCAAATGAGCATTCGGAGTTGTGCTTAGGACATAAGTCCCACGAGTCATCAAGTAATCCTTGAAACCCTGCGGTGGTTTCGGTTGGACAGGAAACAAACTCTGACGACGACGCTCAATCTGAAAAGAGAAAAACAGGAAGCCAAGATTTATAAAATTCCAAGTGTGCAATTCGAGTTGAGATTCGTAAGGATTTCTGGACTTGCTTGTTTCCGAATGTTGAGGTACATTTCGTAGCAGTTGAGGACGGGATGCGCGGGTTCGGTGGGGCCAGGAGGGACTTGATTTCCAGATGCTTCTCCAGCCTCTCCAGAAGTTGAACTGGATGAGCTTACATTGCTGAGTGCGGATGAGTGCTCTTTTTCTTTCTCCTTTAATTCCTTTTCTTTTAACTCCTTCTCTTTTAACTCCTTTTCCTTTTCTTTCTCCTTTTCCTTTAATTCTTTCTCCCTTTCTTTTTCTTTTTCTTTTTCCTTTTCCTTTTCTTTCTCTTTGGTTTTCAACTTCCGTTTCCTTGGGTGGAGGTCTTGTTCTTCCTTGATCTTGGGTATAACCTGAGTACTCTCTTCCTACAAAATGAAAAGAGTCGAATGGATTAAATTCAACTCAATCAATTAGTAATTGGGAATTTAGTTGTAGGTTAGAGTGTTGGGTTTACGATGAAGAATCCTAGTAGCTCCATAAATTTAAACATCAACTCTAATCCCACCTGTGGGGGGAGAGGAGCGGGGTTTACTGGGACCTCCACTTCCATCTGATTCGGGGAGGAGCAAGTGCTCGTCTTGGGGGAGGTCCCAGGGGAGGAGTGGACCGTTGTCGCAATCCGTTGAGAACTCCGAGTCACCCTTGTCGGCTTCTCCTTTCCACTCGGACTCTGGGTCCCATCAATTACTAAGCGATCATCTCCAAAAGTGCCTGTGGGGCTGGGCCCTTGTCCACTAGAGGGAGGAGTCAGGCTAATTCCATTCCCATTTGCAAGGGAGTCCGCTGTGGACTTCACTTGGTCCAAAGTGAGTCCTTCTGTTGGGGTTGATTGGACAGCGGTTGATAGGGTCGTTGATTTCGGAGACTCACTGCCAATCCCTCCAGTCTTCTCTTTTCCTCCTTCACAACTTGGGAGAGGTTCTTCTTTGACCTTCAGAGAGGTCACTTCATCCGCCCCGCGACTTTTCTCTTTTCCTGCCAATCCCCCTGATGGAATCCCAGATGACTCCGTACCACCTGCGCTCACAATGTAGGGGAATCCTGAACTCGTCGTGCTAACAACATGCGGTTGGGAAACGGCAGCCATCGTGTCCTCCCCGTTCCCACCACCATGGCCTTGGAGGACAATTTTGATTGGCGGGACTTTGGGAGTAGAGGAATTGCTGGAGAGGTTGGGCTCGGTCCCAGTAGCTTCTTCTCCAT
The DNA here is from genome assembly GCA_034694825.1 of Anurida granaria. Lineage (NCBI taxonomy): Eukaryota > Metazoa > Arthropoda > Collembola > Poduromorpha > Neanuridae > Anurida > Anurida granaria. The sequence goes on along the minus strand of JAQIWD010001861.1, from coordinate 5,516 downwards.
GATCTTTCTCCTTGTCGCTCGTGAGAGGGGTAGATGTGGAGGATGCGTTGTCCAGGCTCACTTCCCCGAATTCATCTCCTTCCTTTCTGAGCTTTTTTGGCTTTGGGGTATCATCAGTGAAGGGCTCATTCTCAGTCGGAAGTTCTTGTGGTCTCTTGGTGCCTTGTGGCTCTGATCCTTCTGACTTATTGTGATGACTTGAGGAAGTCAGGCTGGGTTTCGTGCTGTTCTCGGGTGGAGTGGAGGAGGTTGGAGGTGTCTCGACCGGTGATTCCACAATATCTCCCGTGATAACTTGTGGCTGGGATACTTCTGCGTCCTGCCGTGATTCAGTTGTTGGAGCCTCTGGAGGAGTAACGACTTCCTCTGATGTAATAGTAGTCGGAGCAATCGTGTTTGGGTTCTGCACTTCTTCTTTCGGTTTGACTGAATCCATGTTTGCCCCCCGTTGGTGCCCCTTGTGTTGTGGGTCAACAGCTAATACCTAAAGGCAACAAATATAACATTAGATTCGGGAACCAGAATAACATTACGGGTTGGGTTAGTGACTTAGATTAGGTTTTTGGTAGGTTAGGTTCAATCACCTAACCTATCCTATCCTATCCTAACATATCCTACTACTAACCTGTTAGTTGAAAACAAATGATTGAGATTGCCGTTCTTTCTTTGTGACCCTGAAGGAGCGAATGAGCGAGGTCACGGTGAGGCGATGGTGGAAGATTTCTACTCTCTCGTTTAACCAACTATACCACACATGGGCAAAACGTAGCGAAATTACAGGAGGAGTAAGTATTGCCTTGAACTTAATTCAGACCTAATTAACCATACCTAATGGGGTCATGGACTAACTTACTCCTAATGATCCACTGTTGATTTATTCAATTAATCCATTTCTCAGAATTTGCCCATACCTGGTCCTCCACCCCCGCACTCCCAAGTATGACTTTTAGTTCAACCCGGACCGACTGATGCAGAGTAGAGGAAGAAAAGAAAAGACGAGAGAGGGAACTCAAACAGAATCAGAACCACATGCTTATGCTACGCATTCCTTCTATTAATTACTTTAAATTACAAGTTAGTTGATTTGATTAATTGACCTTTTCTACATAGTCCAGTCACTAACACATCCCCATCACATTCACATCTAGGCAGTCGGAGTTTCCTCATCTTCCGAATCTGGCAGGCTCATCCTTCCTAGGTAAACATCAATTGACTTTGATTGGTATCCGAAATCCAAGATCCTGCTTTGGCTTTGTATCGAGCAGACAGTGAAATGGCGCAAATGGTTAGTAAACTCAGGTCATTTAAATTCACTAGGTTTTATAGTCAATTTAGCCAAACGAACATGATGTTTTATTCTAACGATTTAATAATACCAAGGGGCAAGGTCAAACTACAGGGAGCAAGGGGCAAAGGTCAAAATGAATTTATGTTATTAGTAAGTTTTAATTTTTTAGGATGTTGCGGGGATGTACAAAGGAGCCTCCCTACTTACTCGACCCGCTGATGAGTACGAGAATGATGTAAGTCGAATGATTTAGTTAAAGGCTTGAAGAAGATAAATTGCATTTTTTTTTAATTAATTGGATAAAGGGGACAGTGGAGGCTCTCTGGGTTAGGAAGGCCTGTCAACATGCGGATATTTACTACAGTGTAAGTTCCAATTCCGATTGTAGTTGACACGAGACTCATTCGTCGCCAATTTAATTCGTCCTTGGATTGGATTACTAATAGTTAAATCCATTTGTTTAGGTGATTAGCACAGTGGATCCTCTACTTTTGAAACTAACAAAATATGACGATAGAATTTTTGATGCGTTTATGAAATCCTTTCCTTCGTTGAATCTCTTCATCCTGACTGAAAGGGATTTAAAATCAGAAGGAAACAAAGCAGTAAGTCATTGATTACCCACATCACTTTCGAATTTATTCTTTAGTTATTGGCTTGAGTGACCTTTTGACCTTCTTTAGCACTGGCGTTCCTTTTGTGAAGAGTTCAAGGACGTTGAGGATTACAGTTTCGGGACTTTGCTTCGCCTGGATGCTCGTCGTGATTATTCCGAAGAGAACACGATCCTAGTCACGAGGATTCAATTCTTGGCCATTGAGATTGCAAGGAATCGATCCGGAGTTAACAACTACATTTGGGCCAGGAAAGGTCAACTAGGGAAGGAGGCAAGACTAACTGGAGAGACAGGAGGGGAGGAGGAGCTGATAGATGGAGAGAATGAGAATGAGACTATGCAGAAACTTGCTCAAGCAATTGAATCACAATTAATGAACTAAAAGTAATCAAGTAATTAATTACTCAAACTCCAAGGAACTGAATGAAATCCCAAGAAATATTCCTAAACAAATCCAAGGAAATAGGGGGGAGTGATACTAAATAACCCTGTTACTATTTAAGATTCTTTGTTTCGTTTCTTTATTGTTTTTGGATTTAAATAGGGTTACATGAATAGAGGAATATTTTGATGTTACAATATAAAATGTTTACTTGAAAAAGGCACTTGTTTCAGTTCTTGATTAACGGTTTGTTATTGCACAGGAATTACAATCATACTAAGTTTCTATTTAAGGAACAATTCTAGTTTTGCACCAGCGGGGCATTGGAAGACTTGATGTATTGGATTGCTTAAGGCTGAGCCTGATTCTAATTTCTCCAGTTTTCAATCACTGGACCATTTTTCTTTTTGGTTTTAGACGATGGTTGGTTTTATCCCCTCCCACTCAGTCTCCTCTTCGGCCAAGTATCCACCACCTCTGCCACCACTTCCAGGCCTGGAGAAAAAAAACAAAGGGGCAGTGGGACACTGTGAATCTATTCCAAATTCCATGATTGACTTACGTTTGTTTCGGTGGGAGCTTCGGTGGTTGCTCCTCTGGCTTCCTCCTGAGGAATTTGGAGTAAACTACGCACTTTCGTTCTTCCTTCCGCAGGAGCTGCGGATCCCATTCCAGTACCTCCAGGAGAAGATCCAGGTCGGCATTCCCAAGGGTTCGGGCCAAGTTCTCCCATTGCTCTCCAGTCTCATCCTCCAACCCAATCCGGAGGCGGAAGGTGTTCAGGCGTCGTTGGATGTCTTGACCCTTGGGGTCAACCACTTCGGCACTTGGGGCTTGGTGACGAAAGGAAAGGTTTGGGGAGGGCTGGAGGTCATGGGATGATGAGGATGGTGATGGTTCCCATCCATTCGGTGAATGACTTGGAATTGAGCGATAGCTGCCGATCTCCCTCTCCCTGGAATTGTTGGACCTCAACTCCCGGAGTGGTCCTACTCTTTGGAAGGAGGAGGATGGACTTTGGCGAAGGTTGAAATAATCCTCGTCCTCTTCTCCATCATCCGAGTAGTTGGACATGATTGTGTGGAGTCCTGAGGATAGATGGAAACTCGTGATTTCTCCTTGGCCCACTTCTTGGGGTGGCACTACAAGACACCAAAATTGAATCATCTGGAAAACTTTAATTAATTTAGATTGCATTTAATGAAACCAACTCACATGGGATGGTCCCCATTGGAATGACCCCATTCCTCGGCCTTTTCTGGGTGTACTTGAGAACGTCCTCGGTGTCAAATGACTTTGTGACTTCATTAAGGCATGGGGGGAGACCAGGTGGATTTCTGGAGAAAAACTGGAAGAATTTATCAGAATATAGAGATGGCATGCGTGGAATAGAAGCCACTGGGGAGGTTCTCCCTTCCGCATCACTCTCTGGAAAGAAAAGGTGAAATGGTAAGGACTTACTTCATGGATTGAGAGTAGCAGTTGTAACAAACAGAAACTTTACCGTTCATGGGGAATTGTGACGGCAAAGGTTGAGGCAGAGTCTTGATGGCCTGACGACATTCTTCCACTGGCGGAGGTGGTGGGGGATGACGATACTCAGGGAAGTTCAAGGAGTGTTGAGGAACTGATGCCCCCGGTAGACTCGATATCGGTGAATGGTCGGCCATGATGCGATCCAACCTCAATTCGGCTGCATGACTCCGTAATGATTCGTCGCACAGGTTCTGAGTAGTCGACGGTGTTGAGGAATGCTGAGGCGGAGAAAACGGCGTAGCCCAAGGTGATAGAGGAGATGTTGTAGATCCTCCGTCAATTTGCTGACTCTGACCCATGGTACGGGACCTGCTCGATGTGGGAGTAGGGATGAAGGAGCAGATGGCATCCATAATGGATTTCGTAGACGTAGCTCGGACGGAGTGGAGGGATGGGGTGCTTCTACTTTTTGTCCGATACTCTTTCCTGTCCAAACTGGCACATCTCCTGTTTAAAAGAAAGTAAAACATCAATCATTGTTTAGGAACCTCTCTTAAAATAGTCACTTACTCTTTTTCTTCCGTTTGGAGGCAAGTTGGTATGGGGTCAATTCCCATCAGAGGAGTAAGATGCTTTTCTGAAATTCAAATAAAAAGAGTGATTGCCATATAAAAGTGTGAGAATCGTTGGAGATGTTCAATTACCACGAAGACTAGGTGATGCTGATTTCTCTGCCAGTCTCCGCAAATCAGCATTTCGAATTGACACGGTGAGTGAGCGTGGTTTGTCCGGTGTCACACTACTACCCTGACTGTCGATCAGCTGCAGGCATTTATCTGCCGCGGCTTGCAGCTTCCCCTGTTTCTTGATAACATCCTCCACTGAAGATAAGGTGTCAGCCCCCAGGAGCTTTGACTCCTAGCAAATAACCAATGAGCATTAAAAGTTTTACCTGGTAGCCTGTAAGGATTCTTACTACTCATATCCCATTTGGACGCCAACTTGTACTTACCTCTGCCACAACCTCATGGAGTGTCTTGATTTTCATGGAGGATTTCCATAGGAGCATGGCAAGTTGACTGGTCAATCCATCCAACACCCCTGTCTTTGGCCTTGATTTGCCGTCCTTGTCCATCGTGAAGGGGGAAAAACGAATTGTTGAGACTCTGCCTAGAGGTCAAAGGAATCATAACATGTTAGATTGAAAGGGTCAATGCATTTGAAGGAATAAATCAGTGTAGGTGTCATTTAGTTCCCTATGAGTATCTGAGCAGAGCACCTTACCTTAACAATTGAGTTGACTCTGAGTGGTGACTACTAATACTATACTGACTAAGAAAACTAAGGAATGAGGAGGAAAGGGTACAGTAAACTCTGATCCAAATTAGGGTATAATAAAAAGTAAATTCGAGTTCAGCATACTTTTGTTAGTTTAGGAAAAAAATTTGCTCAAAATCCGAGTCAGGTCACTATACTCGAATTTTTCCAAAAGTAACAATTAACAATTAACTTGGGAAGGAAATTAAAGGAAGGGGACCTTGACCTCTGTCAGTCCAAAAAAAGATGAAAAGGTTTTGAGAGAAGAAGGAAGTAAAACACATGCAGAGATGGGCAAGGAAAAGGTGATTGACCTTGATTAACCCCCATGCTCTATTTCTTATTTATTGAATCTGGTACTGTCAAGTCGTGTCATGGTTTCCAAGGTAATCAATTAATTCCAGTGCCGAATGATCCATTCCAAATCCCCAAATGGG
>JAQIWD010001860.1:0-10924 GCA_034694825.1 Anurida granaria | reverse complement strand
TAACTTGTGTAAGATATTATGCTCAAGTTATTCGATTCATTTTCTACGCATAGGGCTGAATTTAATTGCGCATTTTGCATTTCTGTCTAACTTGCAGAATCTACATTTTTCACATTGAAATTTCAAATCCCTTGTGCTTGGACGTTCAAATGTGTCTAACTCGCGTAATTAGTCAAGAAGTCAAGCAATTTACTTGTTAGCGCATATAACGCTGACGCTGCAATGTTCAACGTCGCAGAAGTGCCACAGTTTCTTTTCTCTCATTGGCCCAAAAATTCAAAATTGCATGACGCGGAGTTAGGTGAATGGAAGTGCAACATGCATGCATGGTGTAACCTAACTGGGACTCACGTAATTTTACATAACAACTCCATGAACAGCAAAAAATACTTAATTTTTTGGGTAATTTTTTATTCCAGTAAAACTTATTATCCTAAATTGGAGTTTATCAAGATGTTTATCATCGCTATTTAAGCACAATCAGAAAATGGATTTTGGTGTCAAGTGCAATTTACGCGAATGCAACATTTATCTAGAGGAGCTCTGGCCTTTTGTCTTCAAAGCGTCAGAGATAAAAGGAACCCAATTAAATGCGCCATACCATTCAGCGACAAAGTCGTGTGTGGCGATGTCGCGGCAACAACCGCTCTCCGCGTATACACGAACACACCCTGTGTGCAGCCATAAACACGCTGTGTGCACTTTGTCGCCCTGATGCTAACTTTCAATAAATTGAATATCTAACGTAAAAAATAAATTGCTTGGCACTACCTATCATGCCATATCAAGACTGCACTCAATGAGGTGAATTAATCAAAAATTAAATAACTATGCAACATCACCAATCGCTACTATTATTTCATAATAACTTCAATAGTGTTAAAATTCGGTATATCCACATTGAGATAAATGTAGTTTTTTATTACCAGTTTAATACGTTTCGGTCTTCGCCGATAAAAACATTTAATGTGAAATTGAAGAAAAATTTGAAGAAAAATTCTTGGCCCTTTGACCCTTTCCCAAAATTCACTTTGTCTTTGCCTTCTAAGACACTCTTAATATTTCGTGTGGCCATACTGTCATGTACATTTTTTCATTTAAATTTTTCTAAGTGCACAGTTGGACATTGTGACAACGGAATAAATGGGCTAAATTGTATGTTCCAACATAAGACAATGTTCTGAGTTTGAAAGATAACTTCATTTTACCATAGGAAAGAAAATAGGCCAAGATATTTCAATATTTAATGAAGGGTGTCCAGTCTACACTTTATAAAATCCCATGGAGAATTGAAAGTCCTTGAAATGTCCGATTCTGTATTTTTCCAACCTTTGTTCTCTGGATCACGTAAAATATTCAGCATTATGAGCCCATATGTCGTGTTAATCTTTATTGTTGTGGTCAATTCTAAGGAATTCATTTCAAATTTAAATATTTTTCTTGCAGAATACGATAACTGTAACATATATTTGGTTTTTGATTCAAATCTGGTTGACATTGAACCTGTCTCCTTCCCTCTCCATCTCAAACCTGTGGACATTAAAGAAAGTCCAAGGATCTTCGAGAAATCAATGCCCAAACCAGCTATGGAGAAATGGAACAAGATGCCACCCGGCCACTTACCACTGAAAATTTTCCGCCGACGTTCAAAACTTTAAAGTTGTTTTGCTCCGTCACTTTTTACCTCCTCTACGACACCACGCTACCACAGCTAATTTGCGTAAGGCCACCTCGGCGATTTCTTCCAGCCTGGTCCTACATCCATACTTCCGGACTCAGCATTGAATTAATTACAAAAACGCAAAACACAAACTTGCGCATTGACACACTTGGGCGAGTTTGTAATGACGAAGTGCCCATTGCAATTCTCAAAGTGCACGCATCAAATTTGGTTGGATTCTTAGATGTGGTTAGCACAGAAACTTACATGGACCGTGGAACGCGATACTACTACTGGGAAAAACGTACACACTACGAATCGAAACCGCTGTTGTGTTCCAATGTGGCACGTACGCGACTCGGCAAATGCAAATACTACGTCACCAAGGACTTGATTTTTGTTTTCTTAGTCAATCCCACACGAACGTACTACGATCTTATTGCAGGCCATTGTGGCAACCTCACTAGCGCAATTTACATTACAGAGGCTGAAGTTGCCAAATTCTTTGGGACACATAGTTTTAATGGAACACAGGGATGGGAATTTCTTGCGTCCGGCTTTATTCATTTCATAAATCTAATCCCAGCGGAACGGAGCTGTTTGGTTCATTACCCAAAAGAAATTTGGGACTACGTTCGCCACTTTTACCACAACTACATCTATACATGGAAAAGTGGTGCCTCTAGTAATAAGCGAACGATGGTTTTGGCCTACTCGCCAGGTGACAGATTTGAACAACGTGGCCTAAGCCGTGATGGTGTTTATGAAGTGCATTTGAAGCCAATTCAGTTGGACTCCTTCCATAGCGTTTTGATGATCGCCAGTGAGTCTCTTCGATTTGCGACTTGTGATGGTATCACTTTTAAACTTCCGCTCCAAATTTACGCTGAGCCCCTAGACGGATGGTGTTGGGTATGTATTAGTGTCATATCGCTGTTCATTTTGCCGATTATAGTGGGCGTGATGGGAAAATTAAAAAATGTTTCAACCGACCCTTAGGTCAATGGCCAAAGCCATAACAGCAGGTGCGGCCTTGCTGGTTGATGTTGGCGGTAAAGTGGAAGAAATTCGAATTCCTGACCTAAGTGCTGGCCAGAGGCATAAACTCATATTTGGAGGTTGGATTTTACTAACCGCTGTAATCGTCAATGCGTATAGGGGTGTCTTTACTTGCGTCATGTTAACACCTCCGCACGTGTGGCATTTTTACACCGAATTTGCTAACTCGGACGGATTCCGAATCCTATTTCCAGGAAACCTGTATTACGTTAATGACGAAATATCCAGACACGATCCTGGTAAGGCCTGCGAACGTGTTTTGTGAATCCATCGCTGCAGGATACATTTCATCAAACTCGGGCAGCCTAGAACTACTACAATGTAGAAACTTCATCAAATACAAAAAGCACTTGAATTATCTCAACAAACAAATCCCTGGCGACGATGGCGCTGTAACCCGAGAGGTCTGTAAGAACGCCGATCCCAATATTCCAACGGGACACAGGTTGCTACATTGGTATGTAGTGAAGAAAACAGTACGAACGTCAAATGGGGAGGTTGCCGACCTTAATCACTTTATTCACTTGTATTTCGGCATGGCTAGCATCAGCAGGGAACCCGAGGAACGAAAATCGGAGGACGAAATGGTTTCACTATTGCAAAATTGTAAAAGGCATGGCGTGGTTCACACCGTTGAAAAGGTTAATCAGTTGGTCACTTACGTAAGGTACAAAAGTTTGAAGGCGATGGCAAGTTTGATTGAATTCACGATTGCAGAGGACGAATTCCTACCACACCATACACACTTTGTATTCTACGACCCCATGGGGCCATGGAGTTTACACAAAATAATATTTAACAGGGTCCAGACCTTGATGACTAATGGGGTGAATCAGATTTGGATGAGGTTCAACAGATATTTGTTTGTAGATCGGAAAGTGGGACTTATGAAGGATAAAATTTTAGGAGTACAAAGTGAAGCCCAAGGTACTGCGCCTGGATCAAAATGTGGTATCAATCTTCTTCATTTGGGAAGCCTGCCTAAGCGTCGGCACCTTTATTTTGATTTGGGAGTTTTATCAACACATTTCCATGTCGTTGGTGCGGCTTACGGAAGTTGTGAAAGGGTTTGCAAATAGAAATATCGGCTCTTAAAATTTTAGAGTTTGCGCTATTTCGCTTAAGTCTGTACACTTCAAAACAATAAATCATGAAAGTTTCTTTCATTTTGTTATCTTAGCTAAAACAGTTAGTTTTGGGGGTCGTATATGCAGAATTAAATTAGATGAACCGGATACACGAGTGGAAATGAAGCTGCAATCCACCAGGGTGTGAATTTTATATATACAGGTTTTATGGGGGAGGGGCATCGAAAAATGTACGAAGATGTACGACAGGGAGGGAGGGGTCCATCGAAATGTGTACGTTACAGAAAGAAAAGTAGAATTCGATTATAAATGTTACCTGTTTGCTAAATCGAATGAGAAAGTTATGAACAAATGCCAGAAAAAGACGGAGAGCTCGTTGTGTTCCAAACCGAATGATGTATTGTGTTGATTTAACTATTTAAGTGCATTCGAAATGCTTTCGAGTAGTGAAAAGAACCGAACCGGAAGAAAAATAACCGATTAGTATTTTAAAACCTAATTGTAATTCGCATAAAAAATTTGCTGCAGAGCAATGAACTAAAACACAAACTTCGAAGAATTTCAGGTAATAAATCATCATTCAGTTTAATATTGGAATTTCCCCGCCCCCTTTAGAATAAAAAATTGGCCTTATTGGACTTTTCAATTGTTAATGTTACATCGCGGATGTACTTTAGTCCATTTTTTTTTCGACTGATACTTGAAAATTAAGTGTAATTTCCAATTTTTGGAAAAATTTGACCAGTTTTGTGAAGAGTCACTTTGAGAGTGCATGTTTTGGTACTTAATTTGCTTGAAATTTGAAGACATTGACTGAATTATGAAGGGGACATCAGAAATCTATCAGAACCGCTTTCCAGTGTGAATTCCTTGAATTTTTGAATGACAATGCCATTCTGGAAAATATCACAGTAAAAGTGGCGACCCGAAAAATGAAGGGGTTGAGTACAGTCATGAAGCAAAACCTGGTCATGCAAGCAATCAATCACCAATATCATCGGTTTCTGTGCTGTGTATGAAATCACCCGTAATATTTGCTTAGGTTGACTTGTTAAACTCGGGCGCACACACACGGACGGAAGGACACACGGACAACAGACAGACCTGGAGGTAGTATTGAAATTTCAGTAATTTCTGGCGGGCGTGACACCTGCCTTCTTAAACAAAGAAGAAGGATAAGACCCGATATGCGGATTTGAAGCTCAATTAACCCCAAAAATTTGAGCGCCATCGAAACATCGGTCATTAGCTGCTATTGGTCTCATTCTATCTCAGCAACTCCTGGCAAAGCCAGTCTCGACACTGTCTGTCCGTAGTTAAAAAGGAAAATCCAGGGGAAAAAATCAGTAGAAACTGTGTAGAAAACCAGGAATCGAGGGACATATAGACTGATTAGCATAATAAGGGAGATAAAACTGACTATCACCATTAGCCTGATGAGACTGACTATTATCCTAAGCCTGATGAGACTGACTATTATCATAAGGGGGATAAGACTGACTATTATCATAAGGGGGATAAGACTTCATAAGCTAGATCAGACTGACTATCGTGATAAGGGAGATGACACTAATTAGCATAATGAGGGAGATAAAACTGACTATCAACATAAGGGAGATGAGACTGGAGACGTTTGGAGATTAACCGTTTTGATGCGTTGGTCTTCAATTGTGGCCAACTAGAGGTCAAAGGTCAAGTGGCGAACAATGGAGGTAAACTGGCAACAATGGGGGTCCAATGAAGGTAAGCGGGTTTGGGTGTCGGTTGGGTGGTCTGACGTCATTTGTTAGGGGAAATAGTTGGGTCAAGGTCATGTGAGGTGGTGATGACGTCATTTTGGGATCGAATCGGCCACCGTGATGTATGTTCTATACGAGGGAGTAAGTATGCCTATTCATTAGTTCAACCTCATCTCACGCCAACCAGGCCACCAGTTTGTTCCATCTCGGTCACTCCTTTAATGAACAGCGTTGCTGTGCGAAAACTAACCCCCCTGCAAGATCGGCCACCTTACACTACTACTATGGTCCGTTCGCTTAGTTTACCCAAAGTGCGGGTGGAGCCTGCTGAGTTGTAAGCCCTCCCACACCGCCTGACTTTTCTGGCCCGTTTCCTGGCAAGTAGCTTAGCCTTGAAACATTTGGCGGCAATTCCATTCACAATTCAAAATTAAATGAATCGCAGGCGGAAAAGCACAAACGACCCCTCGCACCCTACCTCTTCCTCCCTCTTTCAACATGGCTCTTCTCCAGTTTTCCAGTTTGTCTTCAACGGTGGGCAGGGCTTGTGGGCGCGCGGAAAAGCAGGATTTTTGGATAAACTAAGCGAACGGACTATACTACTAAGTCAACAAAGGGGTTTCCCTACTGAAGTGTTGGTGCCACTCATTTCTTAAAGAGTAAATAGAATTCTGTGTAGTTACATTGCATAATGGATAGACCTAGACCTCAATTTTCCAAATTAGTATTGACTTTGACCAGTGCCAAACCCAAATTGTGTAGTAAACCGTCGTATGCAAAATAATTTAAGAGCAAAAACCAACTTTCGCGTTTACTCTCATCCAACCTAATTTAAAAATTTATAAACAATATTTTCATTGGTTTCAGGAACAGCGCTCGCTGCTCACACAACCTTGATCACAGTTTTCAGTTTGAGGCACTAAACTTGATTCTTTAATCTCCAAAACTCAACGAGGCTCTGCCGGAAGCCAGCGCGTTAAGCTTGCTTTACTTTTACTTTTATAAATTTGCCACGTTTTATGTGTTTCCTAGGAAAGAAATGGAAAATCGTTTCTCGCGGACTTCATCACAATTGCAGGAAAGTGATGAGAACTATATGGACACAATTTCAGAAACCGTTTACAATTTCTTCGCATTCGGAGTAATTGTGTTGACTTTCGTTGGCGTTGGAGCGTGGGTAAGAAAGCTATCTCAAACCAGGAAATTAAAAGCATGCGTTTAAACAGTATTAAAAAAGTACTCAATACAAGAGATAATACTGTGCAAGAAAAGAAAGAAAGAGATTAACAATTTCAATAATTTCCGACACGAAAGTTGAACAGAAATGGTCAAAATGATAAATTTTTGATGGTATCAATTAAAAAGATAGTTTTCTCTCCTACACAACAATTTACCCAGAACACTTTGCTTGCAGATGTTTGTACGATTAGAGGACGAAGCCGATAGGATTCGAACTGGCAACTTGAGGTTTACAGCACAAACAGCACGGGAAGTGCTGCTAACCGATATTTTAAACATGAACACAAACTGTATTTGCCGTGTTTCGGTATTGCAAAATTCCAAATATTATAAAATTTACATTCTGGATTTAATCACTGAGTTTAGTCTGATTGAATTTGATCTAATTGGTACAGAATGGAAATTCACCTTGCGTTAAACCATCGCTAGAGGTGATCAGTTCCCTCCTCATGGATTATGAACGAAGCCTGGACTCAGCCCTTGATGGCGAACTCTCACCATATTTAAGCAGATTCGAAGATCCGAAAGGGCGTTGGGATTATTTCCATTCCCTTTTATTCGTTTTTACCCTTATTACCACAATTGGCTATGGAAACCTGACGCCCAAGACTATACACGGTCGAATATTCTGTGTCATGTTTGCCATTCTAGGCATTCCCACGGCACTTATTCAAATACATTTGGCTGGGAAAATATTGGCTGCAGCTTTTATGGTCACCTTTGGAAAGACTGTGAGATGGAAAGTTTCCTACGGCGAAAGGACTCGGGCCTATAAATTGCTCGGTAAGTTTGGATTAATAATTAAATCAACCAAATATTTTGATTGGAGGTTTGAAAATCAATCATTCTTGTAGAAACAACTTTGTCTATCTTTGGGGTACTCAATGCACTTATCTGCTACAACGCTCTTGGTGCTCTTTTGTATACCTACACTGAAGGTTGGGGATTTATCAATTCATTTTATTTTTGCTTCACAACCCTCAGCACTGTCGGATTTGGAGATTTGATTCCGCATGCAGGTGGTACGTGAATTTATTAATCAACTCAAACTTTTTAGCTACAAAATTGGCGAATACCCCGGTAACCCAGAAATTATGTCCTGCAACTTGTCGGTTCCAAATTCATCATTTTAATGTTCAATTTATTGAATAATAATTTCCATAATGTCTAAACCTCTACAATGTTGAACTGCTTTTGAATTGAATACCATGGCATTATAATTTGCTGATTTCTAATTTTCTCCTTTAATTATTTTAACAGTTGCTTCTGGTAACCCATTCGCCTTCATTCGAATCTTGTATGTAACGTTCGGCCTTGCTCTTACATCAACGTTGTTTGAGTTGTTTCGGAAACAATACTCAAACGCTTGGTCAAAGCGAAAAGACAAACAAGGAACAACCGATGATCCTGTGCTTGCCGTCCAAAGGTTTCCAAACTTAGTCCAATCCACATTAATCCTCATGTTTGGGACAATGTTTTGCATTTTCCCTGATCGATTTTCCTAAAATATTTAGGTTGAAGGCCAGAAATGGAAATCCGATGCCCAATCATACATTCCTTCAAACAACGAGTTTTATAGTGGAGCATTCAACGGAATTAGTCACTTTAGAGTAAAACCTATCAATCGCAATTTTAGTTTAATTGTTTGACGTTCGAGTTGAGACCTCAACATTTCATAAACTAAACTTAATGGAAACTCAGAATGGATTTGTAGATATTCCAGAAACTCAGTGGATTTTCCATTACAGCTCATCCTTCGGTTTATGTAGAATGTCATCAATGTCCATATCAGGGAAGATTGCAATTTTTTCCAACTGTGCCTTTGTTTTCTTAGCCTTTTCTTGTTTTGTATAGTCTTCTAAATATTTAATCAATTGGTCTTGAACAAGCTTGCACTCATAGCTCAACTGATTAATTCTCTCTTCGTAATCCATTTTCTGCTGCTTGAACTGGGAATTAGAAAAAGGAATGAGGTGAATACCATAGAAAGCGAAACTCACTTTTAATAATTAGTATCAAATATCCAACTCCGAGTTAATAGTAACTTACATGGTTAGTAAATCTGGTTGCATTTACTGATAATTCAAGTATGGCTCCATATGCAACCGGCCCAATTTCTTGCAACTGATGTTTATTATCTTGGACCCACCCGTCCAAGCCATCCCTCAAGCCAACATTATCCGGTTCCAATTCAATTGCAATGAGCCGGAGGATGAGATTCTGTAGAACTGCCATGCAATCACCCAGGGTCACTTTTCCAGTGTATTGTGGAGGGACGCCATTGACGAATTGTGGGAACTGTATTTTGAATAAGTAAAGAACTGTAGGATGCTGCGAGATGGAGTTCAGCTCCATAACCTATATACATAAGGAATTCGAATTAGGTGTTAACATACATATATTCATCATTGAAAATATGCCATATAAAAATTAATTACAGATATTCGCACTCACGAGTTGTGTCATTTTCCCTAAATTTTCGGAAAATTCCATTTGATCCACATTTCCCTTCTCTATAATTGAATAGTACTGAAAAATAAACAAAAAGAAGAATCATTTATTTCGCCAGTGCCACACCGGGAGCTCTGTAGTATTTATCAACTTACTTGCTTGTGCGTCTTGTCAATCTCTATCCTCATACTTTCCAAGTTATTAAGGATTACCCATGCCTTCTTGTCATCCAAGTGAGGAATACCATTGGACAGCTGATCCTTAATTAGTACCTCAGCTGCCTCTTTAGCTTCTTCTGCCTCGCGTTGCAATTCCATTACATTTGTTTCAATGAGGGACAAGTAGGGATCCTTGGAGAAGTAGCCGTGAAGCTAAATTATAAATTAAACAATTTTAATTCTCTTATTTGCGAGTGGAAAGAATTTTGAATTTTGGTAAATAAATTGTTTAAAAAAATAACTTGCGACTTTCTTACCATAGTCTCAAAATTCTGTAAATGCTGAACCACTTTGGTTGTCCGCTGGATTGTTGTGATGACTAACTGGAGGTCAACAGTGTACAGGGTTTGTTCGGCACTACCAATTTTCATCGATGCAATCAATACTAGGGCTACCGCTATTTCCAGCGTACGGGGCACACCCATCATCACGATCAATCGTCTTGTGTAATTCTGGAGGATTGATTTAAATACAATTATTTATTCGAGTTGTAAACTGATTAAGAGGACATATACAATTTAGCAAATAAAAAAGTACACACCTGAGCAAAGGCAACACGTAGCAATCCTCCTCTTATTCTTCACTGTATTAAATAAATTTCAATGTACGGTTTCGGCCTGATCTGTCACTTGGTTCCGATTAATTGACCACAATTTACAACAAAAGCAAACTAAGTGAATTGGTTTAGTGGTAATAATGCTGAAGTTATCTCCATAAAAATGTAAAGGAATTTGATAGTGAAGAAAATGATAAATAAAATGAAAGTGGGAAAGAAAGTGAACAAGTTTTTTTCCGCCACAAGATTTGAAAAAGAAGAGCCAAAACTTCATAAAGTTTGAACGAATCCTCACAATTCACAATGTTAATTATGAACTGTCAATTTCACTGCTCAAAAATTGCGGAAAATTTACTCAAAAGTTACGTTACCGCCATTTTTACACACATTTTTAAGGTAATGTTTACGCCGGATGTTCAGAAAAAAGTTTCTTATGTACTGGAGTATGGGGTTTAATTTTCCAATTTCTGGAAAGCAAATTCCATGATTGTACTAAGGTAACGCAATTTCACGTCTTGAAGACATTTGTCATTAAATATTGAAAACAAAATATCACAAATTGGCAGTTTTGCTCAATATTTTTGATGTAAACAACACGAAACATTTTCAGGGAAATAATAAAAAATTTTAAGAGATTGATATTTTCTTTACACTTTTGGTTGCTGGCAACTGGTTTCGGGTGATTAGTGGAGCAAGAGGCGTAATTCAAATGTTCATTTAAGGCAGAGACGCACCGTGAAATTTTCGGACCTGAGTACACAAAATCTACACGGGCCCTCCAAAATAATAAAATTCAATATTCTAGACGAGATTTTGAATTATTTACGAAGACGCGTTCGACCATCGAATATTGGAAAAAGAGTTTTATTTTGTTTTGAAATTAAAACTTTATTTTAAATTTTTATTCAAATAAG
>JAQIWD010001859.1:0-10930 GCA_034694825.1 Anurida granaria | reverse complement strand
CGGGTAACAAACCAAGGCAAGAAGAAAGCATCAGACGTGGACTTCAAATTGGATCTAGTCCAAGCCACGCAGCATCAATACAAGTACGTTGGTAATTACGAATCTAAGGCTGGTTTTACAAAACGCGGGTCGAGTTCGATGTCTCGATGCCATTCAAATTTTTGGGATCCATTGAGCTTGATTTCGCCCCCTTGGGTCTTAGTTCACTTCGCGATATAGGAAGGCAAAGTTCACGCACTCCAGAATTCAATAATGCTAGAAGATCACTGCTGGTATTATTGAATTCCCCGTCTAACAGTCTGAAATCATCGGAAACGTTTTTCAAAACCTGCATCACCTTTTGTCGTCCGTAGTAGGGTTAGGTTAGGTTGAGTGGGGACGTAGGTTTAAAAAAAAATTCCGAGGATTTCAGACTTAGACCGTGCATTAATTCACAGCCAGTTACTGCCAATGGGGACTTAAGGTTCTTGTGATACCTTCTTAATTTTGGATGAATTTGTGCTTAAAGTGATTCATTTCTGCTTCAAGTTAAAATCAAAATGACCTGCAGGGAACACCGACCTTGATCTTGTCTATGCGAAAAAAAGGATCAATATACTATTCAAGTCGGTGATACGCACATTAAATTTTTCAAAGCTACATAGATAATTGTCTGCTTCAACTTTAAATTTCAAGGTAATGAAATCGAGTTGCGTTCAACTCCAAGAATTAATTGCAAATTTTAACAAAAAATTGTGAACATTCGTATCATATTCTGCTTTAAAAGAGACGTCTTGTTAAGCCTCAATACTGAGTGGAAATAGCATGGGGTTTGAATCAGTTTAATTGATTCCTTCTGAAACAGGTATTCAAACGAGGCTTAGAACATGAGCGAACTATCGGCTAAAAAATGAACTTAAAATTTTGCACTTAATTTTGACATTTCAAGCTAAAACATAAATGAAATCCCTCAGAGTGATCACTTTTGCTTGTCACTTAATGCGAAACAATTTTATGCTGTGACAAAATCGGTTAAATTTTAGCGTGAAATAATGTGAATTTAATATTGAAGTATAACAAAAGGGCTTCCAATTAGAAACTGATTTAGTACAGTTGAAGTATAAACCATGCCTCTTAGAATTCACTCAAATTTCATTGCTTATTCATGAATCAGTCTCATCTCTCTTCTCCTGGCTGGTTCTCACAGTCCCATCTTCCTTTTCCATTTAATAGCTCAGTTTCACTCTGTCCGTAGTTTTCTATTCAGTTTCTACTGATTTTTTATTTTTATAATATATACAGGGTGTCCCATATGTATTTTCTCCCTGTGTGGTCGGAAAAATCCGACCAATGTGTCGCTGGATAGCTTGTGCCAAAACTAGATTATGGAAACTCCAGAACTAATTTTTTGTATTGCGCATCCGCAGATAGCAGCATTTGCCACAAAATTTTCAAAATTTTCAAGTTTTTCCCATATTCCATATAGCAAACGTTTAAAAAAAAAATTTAACAGATAAGTGGCCTCGACAGCATTATCGACCCTGAATCCAACAGTGCATTCAGTTTTTTTATACGGGCCATGGTTGCCGAGATATGATTGTTCGAATGTGAAATGTTTTAGAAATTCTGAAATTCCATTGAGTGCGTTCACAATTTAGTTTTATTTGCAATGTTTGGTTTATGGGGTTCACCTGCGATTTTTGCGGAAATCGCTGTCATTCGCGCATATGCAATTAAAAAAAATTAATTTTGGAGCTCCCATAATCTAGCTTTGACATAAGCTTTCCAGCAACACATTGGTCAGATTTTTTCGACCACCGGTTCGCCCTCCACACAGGGAGAAAATGCATGTGCAGCACCCTGTACAATTCCCCAGTTACTCCACCTTAGTAGTTTACTTAAAGTTTACCTTACCTAAATTTTCCACTCCCATACATTGGGACTAAAATTTTTGAATTGAAGAAATTTTCCAATTGGGACATTTTTTAGTTCCTGTCAGAGTATTTACAAACGTTCCATACGATTACAGGTAAATTTTTTGTGACATCAAGTCCCCAGTCATCCAAGTCAACTTTTACGCACCACGTCTAATACTATGCCATTTAATGTAACGTGGGTTGAAATTCTGCTTCGGTCAAAGCTTTCCTTACTTCTCGTGGACTTGAACTTGAGCTTGGTTTAATTTCTTGGACAACCCGGTTAAAAAGTGTTCTTTTTCAGTAAAAACGTTTTTTGCTAAGCAGTTAATGTCATGTAGTAATGATTAATTAATAATAAGAATCAAAACGGTATGTAATAAATTGATCCTGGTTCAATACACATATTTGTTTAAAAATAGATTTTACAAGACAAGAGGTTCATAAATGAGTTGAACAAACGCATAAATGAACATATTCCAATTTGTGCATTACAAAGTGTTCTACGCAAAACGAGCAGAAATAAAATAAATTGTAGATTTACTATACGAGGCTTACTATTACTATACGTGTACTTTAAATTCCCCAAGTAAAACATTCAAGGACGCCTTTCATCTTCTTTTAAGCACACTTATATAATAAATAGAATCTCAGATAAAAATAAAAGTTCACGAACTTGAATTTAATCGTTAATGCAAAGTTGGGAAGATTACGTAATTCTTCGTGCCAAAAGTAATCTACTAAAACTCTCTCGCGGTTAAAGACAAGTTAGGTTCTTGAAACAAACATAACTAGCAAGCCCATTCTATTCTACGCAACAATTCCAACTGTAACCTTGCTAAAAGAAAAGTAAAGTAAAACTTTAAAATTTTGACTGATTTAAGTTTTGCTGCATTGATCCCAAAGGCATCATGTCCACCAAGAAGAAATTTGACGCCGAAGTGGATGCTCTGGTCGTAGGAGCAGGATTCTCTGGCATATGGATTTTACACAGTCTACGACGAGAGGGTATTAAGGTCCAAGTGTACGAAGCTGGGAGTGGGATTGGTGGGACGTGGTTCTGGAACGCCTATCCAGGAGCTCGGGTAGACTCGGATTTCTGCGTCTATCAATTCCATGACCCGGAAATCTACAAGGATTTCGACTTTACTGAGCGTTTTCCGGGTCGAGATGAAATCCTGAGATATTTTGCTCATGTTGATTCCACGCTTAATCTGAGCAAAGACATTCGCTTCAATACCCGGGTCACGACAGCCACATTTGATTCGGACACCACTGGTTGGATTGTGGGAGACAATTCCAACAGGAATACATTGGCTCGTCATCTAATACTCTGCACTGGATTTGCATCCAAGGAGTACACGCCGGATTTTAAAGGTCTGGAGAGGTTCACCGGGGAAGTCTTCCACACAGCTCGGTGGCCCATAGACAGAGAAATTGATTTTACTGGAAAGAAAGTATCCGTGATCGGGACGGGCTGCAGTGGAATTCAAGTGATTGAAGAGGTTGGCCAAACTGCCCTGGCGCTTACGGTCTACCAAAGGACACCAAACACAGCTCTCCCAATGCGCCAGTGCCCTCTTCCGTCTCCAATTCAACCAACAAAAGAGGATTTTGTTGGGATTTTCGCCAGGACTCAGCATTGCCTTTTCGGATCGCAATATACTCCAAATCTAACCAGTGCCTTGGAAGTATCTTCGTCCGAGCGTCAACAATACTATGAGAAGCTCTGGGCAAATGGAGGATTTAGCCTTGCTGCTGACGGCTATGGAGACGCCTGGTTGAACGATGAAGCAAACGACACGGTATATGACTTTTGGGCTCAAAAGATCCGGGAATGAATTCATGATTCGAAGAAGAAGGACATTTTGGCACCATTGCGCAAAGTCCATCCCATGTTTGCCAGAAGAGCAAGCTTAGAGGAGTCCTACTACGATGTGTTGAATCAAGAAAACGTTCAAATCATTGATGTCAACAAATTTCCCATTCTTGAAGTTACCGAGAATGGAGTTGTGACAGCGGAAGAGGGGGTGGTGGAAGCAGACATTCTGATACTGGCGACAGGCTTTGATGCAGCTACTGGGGGGATTCTACAAATTGACATCAGGGATGGCCAAGGTCACAGCCTGAATTCAAAATGGAGTCAGAGGTTATCAACTAATTTCGGAATCAGTACGAGTGGATTTCCAAACATGTTTTTTCTCTATGGACCCCAGAGTCCTAAGTCCCTAGGAAATGCGTTCACCGCATTGCACCTTCAAGCGTCATGGTTGTCTCGACTTCTGGTAAAAATGAGGGATGAGGGCAAAGTGAAAGTGGTGACGACGGAAGAAGCAGAGGCAAACTGGACAAAACTAGTAAACGATATATGGGGTGCAACTCTTTTGTGCCGGGTAGCGGGGATTTATGACGGGGGAAATATTCCAGGCAGTAAAAGAGAGCCGCTTAATTTCGCGGGAGGATTGCCCATGTATCGGGAAATGTTGGAGGACTGCGAAGAAAGAAACTACGATGGTTTCAAGATTGAATAAATTTTGAAAAGTCTTCCAACCTTATCTTACCCCCACCTACTGCATTCAAAATTAATTTGTGACGAAACTTGGAAGTTTATCGAAGGTCACTTTTCCACCTTCTATTGTTAGAATTTGTCCCATTTTCCTGGAAATTTAAAATAATGATGAGGAATCATATCAACGTAATAAAAATTAGAAAGGAAGAAAGTTGCAGCTAGAACCATATCTTGCAATTCGAAAAGTTCCTCTGAACAAATATTTATTTTTGGAGTTTTTCTTCCGTATTAAGCACTAAAGTAAAACTTTCTTTCTCTAAGCGTCACTTCATCATCATCGTTATAGTAGAACATCACTCACCCGTCTGGAAATCTAACTCCTTTTGTTTTCTGTTGGTAAATTTTCTTTTCAAAGAAGTAAGGAGAATCAAATATCCAAGTTCAGCAGATCAGGGAGATAATAATAGAAATTGAAAGTGAAAGTTCGGGTTCCATTTCATTTTTATCAAATTGCAACCCACGTTCTCTTTGATGGTTATGCTGGGAGAAAGGATTCGATCCATTTGACTTTTATGAAGCTCACAAAAGAGTGAAAGGAGAAAGGTCCCTTAATAGATTTCATTATGGGGACTTATTGAAGCGAGATGGGAAAGGAATGAAATTAAAAGACTCCGTCGTCGTCCTCAATTCCATTCATTTGATATCTTCTACTCACGAACCATGGGAATCCATCACAACACTATTCCTTTAAGTATACTGAACCGTAGGAGAGCTGATTATCAATTAATTGGATTCCATTATGGGAGTAATTTACTTCCCAGCAGCAGATCCCTCCATCTTAGCACCATTTCCCGTCATCATTTTATGAATTGGATCGAAATGTTCGGATAAACTTCACCGCCTGGTCATCCAAATTTGTAAGAATTTCTTTACGGAAGAGATCCATGGGACTCGTATGAAATTTATCCGAGAACTTGATGGCAGAATCCCATTTGAGGAGACTTCGGAAGTGGATCACGGTAATTATTTTACGAGACGGGTATTCTCCGGTCTGTGGATGAGTCCAATCCTTTTCCAACATTGTCAGGTGCTCAAATGTCCCCATTCCTATCCCCACGAAAATAAGACTCACAGGTAGTTTGGCAAGGCTCAGAATTACCTACGGGAATTAGATTAGTGCTGAGTAGGTCAAACGTGTCGCTTTAGTAAATGTCATTTTACCTTCATTGCATTATCCATATCCGAGATGATCCCGTCCGTGAGTATGAAGCAAATGTAATATTCAAGACGCTCATCCGTGCCTCGAACTGAGAGCAGGGCCAGAAGATCATGGAGGAGAGGAGCCAATTGACATCCTGCCCTTGAATTTGATCCAATTGGGGCACAGGCAGAACGGAGTTCCTCTTGAGTTAAATTGCAAGCTGACATTTTTGAGACACAGAGCGCTTCCCTGGAATTGTAAAACTTTCAACGTTTCACCTAAACTTTGAAACCTTTTACTGTTGCGGATCTTACCTGTAGTTGTGAACGATATCCTGGAAATGGGTTTCGTCTCGAAATGTTGAAACGTATGGCTGCATTTTGACATTTCCAAAACTATAAAAAACGGCATCCCCGAGTGCAAAGTCGGAAATGACGCGGGCAGCCATGTCCAATGCTTCCTCATACGGTGACCTCCCGCCATTTAAACTCACATCATGGAGGGGCTGACCGTGGAGCTTCGTATTCCAATTTGACACTGGAAAAGTTGAATTCAATTAGCACTTTTTGAGTTTCTGGGTTATTGTTTTGTAATCACTGGAAACAAAGGTCAGAGTGTACCACCACTTACTAGAGAAATCGACCGCATAAATTCTTCGAAGAACGAGTCCTTTGTTCTTAAAGTAATAAATGAGAGGATGCTGAATAAATTGGGAACACCTGAAAATAAGGATTGTCACCTTTCTGGAAACCTGAAAGTAATCATTAATCAAATAAGTTCATGCCTTGGAAAATGTCACCCTCAATTCCCATTTTCCCATCGCCGCCGCCTCTCTCCCTCACCTTTCCATCCTTATTTTGAATAATAGAAATCTCCTTTTCTTCTTCGTGTAGCAGTTTCCTGAGAGTTGTTAATGCAAATCCGAATGCCTCCTGCTGAAACCTCTCAAATAATTCAAATTTGAGAACTCGGTCTGGATTACAATTGCAAATTCGGGAGATTGGTTTGAGAATGAGATGCCAAGTTCCCTTCGTGTCATCGTATGAGATTTCTTCGCTCCGATGGAGGATCGTAAATGGCTGTGGAATTTCAAATCTGGAGTCTTCGTTCAGTTTACTCAGTTCCAAGTGAAAAGGTCTTTTGTTCTGAGGGCGACATCCCACATGAAGCAAAAGCTGAAATTCCATTAGGACAAAACATTACGACGCTTGGGTCAATTAGTCATTTTATGAGCAGCGACTGAGCACTTACCGCATCATCACACGGTTTGAGGACTTCGCCTCTCAGGAAAATTTCTCCAGCTTCGGACTCGGAGCAGAGCCCAGTAATGGCGTTGACAATAAATGGGACTCTGAGAATGAGTCCGCGGGATCTGGACAAAAGGAGCTTGTCCAGAGTTGTTTCCGCTGATCCCAGGAGGCTCATAATGTTCAGATATGTATTACACACTTCAAATTTCAAGTTGATGACGGGGGCGTCGGCAATCTCACACCGGAGGTTCATCTTAAAGTTATTACCAAAATATCCATGGTCATACATCCATAATTCATAGCAAACTACGCTCCTTGAACCCTTACCTTGGTTACGAATGGGCAATTGAGATAGTAGACGGTCTCTGTCACGCACTTTTGAACCCACTGGAGAGCTCCAGGCGGTTTCCAGTACGCGTACACCTTGAGTGCAGTATCCTTCTTCAAGCCCCTGATGGCCTCCTGGCGGAAGTAATAGTCCAAATCCCTAGGTATTATCAGACATATTCCACTTTAAACCTTCTAAATTATGAATCAAAAGCTCCAACTTAAAGGATCTACCATCCCAAAAAAACTCAAAGGAAGGAAAGCCCATTTGATTTATCCAAGCGTCCACTTTGTCGGAAATGAAAAGGAATACTTTGGCAATAAATATTTCTAGGTTCTATTCCCATGCACTATAAATCTCTGGAATAATTCAAATCCTGCCAATTTTAACTATATGTGGGATTTATTGGTAACCAGCATCACAAGACTAAGAAAAGAAATTCTGTTTATTTTATGTCCATAAATAACTAAAAGTTTACAAAACTTTGAAAAGTTTTCCCCTTTTCATAATCTGTATTTTTGGAATTTAATAAATTCAGCGCAACAATTGAGGCAAATGCATCATCCTTGCAGGAAAAGCTTGCGAAAATTCAATTTCCCAGGAAAACGTCGTTGTTAGAAAAAGACGTACCTGAGAATAATGCATATTTCAATTTCAGTGTTGTACGAAGAAGCCCTCCAGCCGAGTTTGTTTGAAGAGGCCATAGCAGCGGGCGTCTTCAACCTTTGCAATCCTGTCATTTATTAGTTTGCGAAAATGAGTTTTCGCAGCTCTTGTCACGTTTTATCCGCACAGTTGGAGTCCACCGAAATTTGATTGAAATATCCTCTCGTTTTCCTCAAGCTGACAAGTACGAAAACCGGAGAGGCTCCAGAGATCAACTTCTCGAGTGGAGGCTGAGCTCCAAATGGGATAAAAACAATCCAGGGAGGATATAAATGTGAGATTTTGCACCTTTGGCTTTCTGGAAGAGCTTGTTCGCAGGTACGGTTGGACTTGGAAGACGTTTGTAACTGTGCTCGCCTCGGAGCTATGCTCTTCCCTTAAATTTCCAGCAGGGACTCCAGGAACCTGGAGTTGCGAACTGGGTTCCAGCAGAAGATGAAATTGGAAGGAAGAGGCTCACTGGGAAAGACGGAAGAATTTGCAGCCGGAAAAGCGATCGATTTTCTACACTTTCCATCCTCCTTGTTTCTATACTTGCCAGTTGCCACCATCATATCATCAGCCTCATCTCTCCTTTCCCTCGACCTCCTCTCCCGGAGCTTTAACTTTCGCTTTCAGCAGGGCAGGATGTCTTAGAGTCACGTTGAGCTCCACATAGCTTTAGATTAAAGTTCACCATCTAATTTTTTGCAGAAACTTGGATAGGAGAATGATTTCCAATCTCCATAACCAGATTTGCAAGGAGGAATAAATTATATTTTTTATTATGTCACCCGGCGTGGATTTCCGTGGGAGAGCCAAGATGCGGAATCCCGTTATCAACTCATCTCAAGTTTCACTTTTCTCCACTTTCTCTCCAATCAAAACCTCCTCTACTCCTACAAAATTGAACGTCAAAACTAGAAAAGCGGCTTTTCTTTTTTGCACATTTTTTGCACGTGAAAGAAATTGAATCACCCTGAACCGAGAAAAGAATCGACTTTCTTCCTCTCCGATTCCGGTAAGGCTTTGTACGGTTAAAATTTTTTTACTCTTCTGGATAACAAAACTAAGGAAAAAACTTCAGAAATTACTGATGCGTCAAGAGTGGTAGCATTTCGATTCTCGAAGAAGATGCGAATTCAACTTCCTTCGGCAAGACTTAAAACTGTTAAATGCGTGATCAAATGAATGAGTTAGATCAAGAAAACAGTGAGAGGAGATTAATGACTTTCACAAAGTGAAAAGGAATTGATTTTCCTTGAATAATGAGAATGGCATGGGAAGCGACTCTTGACGTAGGCATCGCTGCGAGGTGTGACTTCTTTTAATTGCTTCTCAACTTATATAAAAGATGACTTACAGTATTAACTCATATGGATTGAGATTGCGGTTCTACTTTTAGCTAGAATCGTCTGTGAGTGATTTTCTTTTCCGCAGGGATGACAAAGAGCTTCGACCGACTTACAGAGGGTTAGGCAGAGTTATTTGTTCAACTTTGCGACTTCCTACATTGTCGCAAAAGGAAAACAATTTTGAATTTTTTGTATGGTAGGTTTTAGTAATCAATTAAGTGTGTTCGTGCTAAATTTAAAAAAAAAAATATATTCAACTGAACGAAAGTTCTGGACCGTTTTCTAAAAATTGAGCAAAAAAAACTTTTCCTGCCTCATTTTGAGGTTTTAAATTTCTCTACCGAGGTCAAAGGTCAAAATGAGATATTCAAACATGGAATAAATTACTGGGCTCATCGATTTTATAGTGCCGTTGGTCAACTTTTCGTTTTTTTTAATTGCCTAATTTGCATAAAGTGAAAGTTGTTAACTCCCGTGCTCTCGTGTGTTAACGTTTGCGCAAGCGCCACTATCACTAATCATTTTTTTGTCAAAACAAGTTTTCCCGCCAATACTACACTCAATTTGAATATTTTCTGCGCATCGACTAAATGTTTACGTTTTGACCTTTGATCTTGGCGGCAAAATTTAAAAACTTCAATTTAAACATTCCATGAAACACTTCAATAATGGAAAAAATTTTTTGATTAAATTTAAAAAAAAGTCAATAACTTTTGCTCCAGCGAATAATTTTTCTTTTAGCGACACTGTAGGAAGTCGCAAAGTTGAGCAAATAACTCTGCCTAACCCTCTGTAAGATGTAAAAAGGCTGTCTATGAGTTTTGCAGAAAGGCAGCAAAATTAATTTAGACTTGTTAGATAAAATAACTGTAGAAGGCTGCGGCACAGGGTATGCCCGGGTAGTCTGTCCACTCCTCAACTAAACCAATGGTTGGTAGAATCCAGCCTTTAACCAATAGTTATCGATACACTGTACTGCCATTGATTGATATTCCCGACAAGTTTCAAAAATGCGATGTAACAAAAATTCAACCGACCGTACGCATTTTATACGTCTCATTTCGTGCGACTTACTTCTGACATGATTAACAAGCTATCGTTAAAAAATAGCACATAATATTCTCAAATACGAACACCTGAAGGGCAGTGAACTCATTACGTTCCAAACTATATCGATACTCGATACCATGTTTATTTCATGCTGTCAAACAAGGTATGTTGGAGAGTTAGAAAACCAAGAACTATTCAAATTCTTCTAAACCCAAGTATTTACACCAACATACAACAAGAATAGCAAATGATTAACTAACGGACATGTTAATTAATTTTTTTCAGGAGTACACAAAGGCTAATAACACAAAAGTTTCACTGTCAAGCTGGTCCGGTTCTTCTAAAAAACCAACTCTCCAAATCATGGGAGCCACTCCCCTGCCCTGTGCTTATATCAATTGATCCATACAATTTGTATCCAACTGCTTGGAAATTTGCAAATATTTGAGTCAGCAACAGTCTTGCATTGACGGTTTCTGCTCCTTCTGGCCACCAAGGGTCCCCTTGCCCTTTAAGTTTTAACTCAAGAGAGCCATAGTATTCCCTTTCCTGTTGAATCCCCCCTTTCCACTTCGCTAGGACGGCTTGTTTGACATAAGGCATAAAAGATGGCGCATCAATCACGCGAATCCTGTCCCACATGTTGAAGGAAATTGCTGAAATCTGAACTTCCGGGTCTTCCAATTCAATTTCAAAG
>JAQIWD010001858.1:0-10938 GCA_034694825.1 Anurida granaria | reverse complement strand
ACCACGTCCCTAAAATGGTCCCACCTCGATAGAACTTCTGATTTCCGGACAGTGACGAGGAGTAGACGCCTGTTGACCTGTTGACCTGTTGACCTGTTGACCTGTTGACCTGACGCCTGTTGACGACCAAAGGGAGGATCTTACTGGGACTACAGGAAAATTCTGAAGAAGATTTTGGTTTCCGAAAAACAACGAGGTCCATCGAGAGTGCGTCGTCTACTGGATACTCGAAGACATGAGAATTGCACATGTAGTTTCCCACGCTGTCGTCATAAAGCAGAAAGAAATAGACTCCGCACCGATAACGTGGGACCTTTATAATTTCTCTGCGTTTATACTCTTTCTCTTGATCTTTCAAGTAAGTATGGACCTCTTTAATTGGGAATTTTTTAGAAAATTCCGCAAATTGGATGGTGGTAAGAACCAAAGGAGTTCCAAAGGGATCAACTCCCGCTTCAAGCGGGTCAAAAACTACGTGAATCTTACAACGTTGGTATTGGGACAAGTACGATTCTAAACTTGCAATGCGTTGCTCTGCTCCTGCATATACTTGGATACAAGTGAAATAACAAGGACATACGTTGCATAGCAACTGAACATTCTGAAACAATTATTGAGGTAAAGGAGATTTAGCTGGTACACACTTTAAGCGAAAACGTTTAAGTCAAAAGACAAGTCTGAGATATCAGTTGTGCTAATCTCGTTGATTAAGACCGAATTTGGTTTCCAACGGCAACAAGGGTTGTACCGAACTGAGGAGTCAAGAGCTGGTTTCACTTTTTCAACATTTCCAACAGCAATTATTAGTAATGCATAAGCAGGACGGTTTTTTAATCACCTTAAATGTTCAGAAATAAATATTTAATAGCAGAACTCAGGTAATAACTCATGTCATCGTAGGCATTGATTAGCTACGATGCGCCCCACATTCTGCACGATATTTGCTTTCCAATATCGAAGTTCTAGAGGAAAACTGTTGCTTATTTAGAGCAGTATGCTCTAGAGGAAAATTGTTGCGACTAGGTTAGATTACCAGACGACAATTAATAATTCCAGCAATTAGATTATGACTAGTTTGAATCAAAATCATGACGGGGAGTCCATTGCAGCTTTTGGCCATTACTTTTGTTTTTTTCCCAACCATAAGGTCCTCTTGTTAAAATGTTTTTTTTTTAAACTGATTTAGAGAAAAAGTTATACAAATCTGTTTTGTGCACACATTTATCCAATCATTTTTTAGCAGACGCAAGCAAATTTCAACAAATCTTAGGGTGATTTCGTTTAGGATAGAAAAACTAATTTTTAAAATGGCATTAATTTATACATAGCCATGTTAAATAAAACGGACTAAAGCCATGGGGTACCCAAGTAGAGGAGAAATATAGGTGGGAGCTTATGATATGACCCGGGGACCGTTACTTATTTGTCATCCCACTCTTCACTTGCTTACGCTCCACTTGCTTACGCTCCGCCTGCAGCGGTTGATTTTAATTTTAGGTCATCAACAGACTGATTGTTGACCAATACTTTAGTTTAGTGTCAATTGACCTACCGAGCATATTCTGGAATTATGTCTGAAGTCTGACTATTTAAACCCTTGTTTATTTTTAATTATTGAATTTTGAAATCCCCGCCCTCTCACTCCATCGTGGTCAAATTCATAGTTTGTGGACTCTGGCGCTACAACCAATTTATATTATGTGTGTTTGTTTTTTTTGTGTCTCATTTACTAATTTTGCAAATCAATTAGATGAAATTTAACTAACACTTCTTATCAATGCCGAAAGCGAAGTCAGTTACAGAGAAAGAGCTCATCAAGATTAGATAATTTTTGCAGCTGACCTAATTTCCGGACGCTTAATAATTTGTGTCCTCAATTAGCAGCAAGCTAATTAATTAACATGAATTTTTATTTTGAAATTCAAATTTTAACTGATGAGATTCTATTTTTTTGCACACAATTTAAAACACACTGCATGCCCAGCCCTGGTTCAGTGTTAACTCCGCCCTAGAGGAAACTGTTTGTGCAACCAGTTTTCTTTCTGAGGAATTTGTGATTCAAATTCGGCGGAATTGATTCATGGATTGAAAATGTCCAATGAAATCCCCACACGATCTTTACACGTGTACTTTATCTTCACTTGAAATTATCAGACAACGTGTAGTAAAATTAAGTGAAAGTGAAAACTGTCATTATCCACCGGACATTTAATTAAGAAACATCTGATTAGTCTGAGTAGATTAATCTAGGAACTCCGTGTCTCTACTCTCACCTTCACGTTTCCAGTATTTCCAGGAGTTTCTACTTTTACCGTAAGTAAAGTTCACATTTTTCGAATCATATGGATATCACATCACCACTTACCGGTTTCCCAGATCAATTACTCTCATCTTTATTTTGTTGTTTTTGTGTATCCAAACAGATAATTAACACCATGATGTCAATAGGAAGAAGTCTACCCTTACTATCCATCATCATCTTACTCGAATTCCTAAGTCACACACAAAATGTGCAGGGAGTTGCAGTTATGAGTGTTGATCTGGGATCAGAGTGGATGAAAATAGGAATCGTTTCCGTAAGTTCACTTTTACCAATTTGCCAATGCTCTAAAGTCTTTTTGTCATCTCATGCAACAACATGTTTTGTTTCCGTTTCCAGCCCGGTGTGCCGATGGAGATCGTTTTGAATAAGGAATCAAAACGAAAGACTCCCGTTGCAGTATCATTCCGTGATAATGAGCGACTGATTGGGGAGGATGCACTAAACGTAGCAGTTCGCTTCCCTTCCAATGCCTATCTCTATTTCATGGATCTCTTGGGAAAGAAGATTGACAATCCCATTGTTCAACTCTACCAGAAACGATTCCCTTACTACAATCTCGTGGCTGATGATGAGAGGGGTACTGTCCTCTTTCAACACGACAGGTACGGGACACCCTTGACATTTTAAGTCCCCCCTGACCCCCTGTGTGACCTGTGTGGCGTTGTTTTGATTTCAGTGATACCCAGTATTCACCAGAGGAGTTACTAGGAATGGTTCTAAGCCAAGCTCGCGAATACGCCCAGAATTTTGCCAATCAACCCGTGAAGGATGCCGTCATCACGGTCCCACCTTTCTTTAATCAAGCAGAGAGGCGTGCAGTGCTCCATGCAGCGGAATTGGCAGATATCAAAGTCCTTCAACTGATGAACGCAAATACGGCCAGTGCGTTATTTCCTTTAACAACATTACGACAGCGTGTTTTCATGTTTTTCCACTTTCTGAGCAGGTGCTCTGAATCACGGGATATTCCGTCGGAAAGACTTCAATGAAACTCCACAACACCTCCTCTTGTATGACATGGGGTCGTCCACCACGGTTGCAACGGTCATTAGTTACCAGGTTGCCAAGACCAAGGAGAAGGGAATTGTTGAAACGAATCCACAGCTCAGCATCCTTGGTGTCGGGTAAGACGAAAGATTTTATTCCCAAGGGTACTGTTGGATTGTGAATCACAATTTGGTTAATTAAATAATTGTTAATGTTAGATACGATCGTACTCTGGGTGGACTAGAGATGCAACTTCGTCTACGGGATTACCTTGGAAAGGCATTCAACGACATGAAGAAAACAAAGACGGACGTCTTTACAAATCATCGTGCCCTTGCCAAACTCTTCAAAGAGGCTGGGAGACTGAAGAATGTCCTTAGTGCCAATACTGATCATTATGCACAGGTAAGTACATTTGTTTGCACAAAAATGGGCATGTTCACTCCTGTTCCACTTTGTATGAGTTTCGGATTGCGGCATTTTACCACGTTGAACCGCACATTCCTTGTTCTTTGAATGTGCGGTTAGTGGAGAATGCCAAAGTAAACAGTTTCCCCAACCCAATGCTGCAAGCTAAGTCGATTCGCATTTCATTGGATTCGACATTGAAAGTTATTGGGATACTTTTGCGATGAAAATAAAGCTGGAGCTTCGCGTTTTAGCAAATGTGAGCTCAACTTAATTTGGTTCCTTTGTTTCTGCAGGTCGAAGGGCTCCTGGATGAAAAGGACTTCAAGTTTGCCGTTTCTCGGGAACAGTTTGAGAGTTTATGTGAAGACTTGTTTAATCGTGTCAAGGCCCCCGTGGAACAAGCACTCAAGGCAGCTCAGATTAACATGGACGTAATTGATCAAGTTATCCTAGTTGGTGCTGGGACGCGCGTACCCAAAGTCCAAGAGAAACTTACAGAAGTTCTGAAGAGAGAGTTGGGCAAGAGTTTGAACACGGATGAAGCAGCGGCTATGGGCGCAGTTTACAAGGCTGCAGATCTCAGCAGTGGTTTCAAGGTCAAGAAGTTTGTTACCAAGGACGCTGTTCTCTTCCCCATTTTGGTAAGCAGGCGACGGCGACCACATGAATACCTTTTTGCAATTCTCGAATTTCCTTTCAACATTCTATCCCGTTTGTTACTAGGTCGATTTTGAGCGGGAGCTGGAAGGTGAAGATGGAGTGGCGAAACCAGTCAAGATTGTCCGTCGTACCCTCTTCTCTCACATGAATCCCTATCCACAGAAGAAGATTCTCACATTCAACAAGCATGTCAACGACTTTAGCTTCTACGTCAGCTATGGAGAGCTACCAGTTGCAGCCCACGAAGCTCTGTGAGTGAAATCTTTCAAAAGATGTGATTATAAAGTTAGAATGAACAGTTAAGAATTCAACTCTTCTTTTTGTAGTGCCATCGGGTCAGCAAACATCACCAAAGTTGACCTTAAGGGCGTGGGCACTGCGCTGCAGAAGAATACGGGCGAAGGCGTCGAGTCCAAGGGAGTCAAGGCTCATTTCAATTTGGACGAAAGTGGAATCTTTTCACTCACACTTGTGGAATCTGTTTTTGAAAAGAATTCCACCGCCGAGGCTCCACCGGCAGAAGACACGCTGTCTAAATTGGGATCCGCTTTTAGCAAATTATTCTCAGGCAAGCGCAATTTGAAGTAGCTCATCAATTGATTTTACATCCTTCAAAACTTGTTAATTTTTGTGTTCCAGGAAGCGCAGAAACTCCGGAAGCAAAACCCTCGGGTGATGATGACGAAAGTGAAAAGGGAGGGGAAAGTGAGGAAAACAAGGCAGAGGGAGAGAGAAGTCGTGACAACGAGACTGATAAGGAAAAGGAAGGAAGTGCGAAATCTAGCGAGGAGACACTGAAACCTGCCGAACCCAAAGATGGGACCCCTGCTGGAAAGGACGATGCGACAAAGGTGCCCGGGAAAGTTAACGCAACTGCAGAAGCTGAGGCTAAGAAACCCAAACTGGTTACCGTCAAGGAGTCAATTGCTGTAGAAACGTACATTTTGGATGTCATTCCATTGGGCGGAGAAAAGTTTAAAACTTCCGCCAAAAAGTAAGTTCATTAGCCTAGATTGACCTGCTGTGAGTTGTGACCTTGAATTTAACCGCGTCCCTTTGTTTGTCTCAGATTGAAGCAGTTGGCTGAGATTGACAAGACCAAAGCCCTAAGAGAAAAGGCAAGGAATGCGCTGGAAAGCTTCGTTTCGGACATGCAACACAAGGCAACATCGTCGGAATTTGAGCAGTTCCTTACTGAGCAGGAAAAGGAGAAAGTTTCACAGTTTTGTTCTGAGGTGAGTACCAGCGATTTTGGCCTTCTTTTATACTTGTGCTTAATGAGCTTAAATTTTTGTAGACTTCTGATTGGTTGTACGAGGACGAAGGATTCGAAGCAGACAAGGCAACTTATGAGGATAAGCTAAAGGCGTTGAAATTATTGACAAAGGATTTCATGGACCGTGTCCGTGAGAACAAGGAACGGCCAGATGCCATGGAAGCACTAGACCAAATGCTCAACATCAGTACCACCTTCCTTGAAGGCTCCAAGAAGCTGCCGGAAGATCTCCAGTACTTTACTGAAGTTGAGCTTACTACGCTGGACAAGGTGGTGAAGGAGACCCTGGCATGGAGGGAGAAACAACTGGCAGAGCAAGCAGCTACGCCCCTCTCCCAGGCCGCAGTTTTGACAGTTCGAAGTATCGCTGACAAAATTGATACGCTGGATCGTGAGGTATGAACTCCGATAGCCATTGTAAAGGTGATGATGATACGATGATAATTTGACCCTTGACCTTACAGGTAAAGTACATGATGAATAAGGCCCGTGTGGAGAAACTAAGGAAGCAGAGGGAAGAAGCCGCAGCGAGAGTGAAGGAGGAAGAGGAAAAGAAAGCCAAGGAAGCTGCTGGTAAAGGCGGTTCTGGGAAAGTTTCTGGAGATATTCCTCCAGTGGAAGAAACTCCAGAAGATGTCGCTGGAGATGATTTCAAGATGGATGATTTACCATTAGAAGATGGAGAAGAGGTCAAGCCTGAACCAGAACCTACAAAAACAAGCACCAAAGGAGAGGAGACCCACACGGAACTATAAATGTGGAATTCCTAGGATTCGCAATTTCATAAATTCCAAGAGAGTAATTAATAGGAGGAGGCGCCATTTTTCATTTGTATTCCCATTTCCTACTGCAACAGTTTTACTTTATGAAAATGATGACAGGTTTGTCTTTAGGTAAAAAAAGCAAAAGTCAGTTAGATTAATCAATCCCTTCTTCAACTCACGGAAAAATGTTTGTAAGGGAGTTTAGACAAAATTCTTGTGATATTCTAATTTATTTAAAAGTGGTCGAACGCCTGTGTTTAGTTTACAATCGGAAATTAATCAAGTCCCCATTCCGTTCTTGTGGAAGTTGTAAGAGAATTTAATAAAACGGAGGAGAGTTCAGCAATTCGAAATTTATAATCTCAATTTCTTTTGCCCAACTCTGTTTAATTTTTCGTGGTACCGTTCGTGTCTTGGGACTTTTTGTTCAACCTGATCATACTTTCTACAAAAATTGTGAAGTAAATAAACCAGCAGTAATTAAGGGAATTCTACTTTCGGTTGGTGTCTTCAACGGTTGTGTCGCTCTGTGTATCTCGGTGGTCGCAACTCGGGTGACACTCAATTCCAAAAGTAAAAGATTAAGAATTAGCTTAAAATTTTGTGATCTAAATCCATGTTTTATTTTGTTTTGTTAAAACTTAAATCCAGGTTGGGCTGACGGGCTGACCTTTTGCTCGCTGTTCATGTTTGTCATGAATCCGAAGTGCTTGCTATGTGGCGATGGATCTCGTCACCACCAATTACGCTCCAGGAAGCAAAGCGACATGCTGGAAGAGTGGGGAAGGAGATTGGCAGTGTCACTCTGCCAAATGCTGGAACTGGACCAGACCTTCGAGCACATTTTCGCTGATGGCCCATTCTGCTCCCAGTGTCAGGAGACTGTTTGTAACGCTGAATTCACGCTCAACTCAATTTCACGACTCCAATGCCAACTTGGGTCCATCATTGGTAATATCAAGGGCATCCTTCTAAGCAACTATCAAGGAAGCACCGCCACTGAATATCAAGGTTAGATTCACAATTCCAGCGTTTCTATTGACAATTCCTGCCATTCCTATTATCCTATTCTAACCGATCAGTATTTGTTACAGACCCCGACAGTAGCGACTATAACCAAACACTGGAAAGAATCGTCAGCAGCATGGGGACAATGACGAAGGTGGAACCGGGGCCAAGTGAGGGAAGTGAAAATGTAGCTGCGCTGAATTATGAAGAATTCATGCTGCCAACTTTAACGACAACTTTGGCATCCCACCAACCACATCGCCTTGAAGCACTCAAGAAAAGACAGAAGGGAAAGGTACGTCCGAAATCGTCCAGCCGCGAATTGACCAAGCCCACAAACTTGTCAGCGAAGGGAGAATCCAGCGTCGTGAGTGAAGCCTCAGTGACTCCCCCACCAGGAGACGCCATCGCTTACTCCCGGTAATCTTCCATGATAACCAAGTAAATGATGATGAATAATTCCAAAATACTTAGTTGTGCATGTTGACTGGGTTTCAGATCTGGGCGCAAAATAAAACCAGTGTTTAAGATAAGCGAGGACATTTTTGAAGACCACGTGAGTTCTGGTGACGATGACGATGGCATGGACACTGGTAGTCCAGATGGAGAGTTCGCTGGACATGACGCACAGACTTCGGAGGAGTCCGCCTCCGTCTCCGCTTCCGAATCCGAGTCAGAGTTTGAAGAAGAAAACGACGAAATTCTCGGTCTGTTCAAGTTTAATTCCAAATTCACAAATCCATCCTCATCTTCCGTTCACTTTTATCAGAGAAGCCGGCTGTTCCCGTAAAAGTTGCAAAGAAAAGGATAAGGGGACCAAGAGTGAGAGTGAGACCGTCGACTAGGCCTATGCCCACCGAATTCAAATTCACGTGCAATTTTGAAGCATGCGTAGGGCAGAAACTCAAATTCCCTTTTCCGCGTGACGTCAAGACCCATATCCAAACGGTCCACCGAGGGGAGGGACTGGATACACCCTACCACTGTCCACACTGTCCTCATCGAGCCAAAAACAACGAGAAGCTCCGACGCCACGGCTTGATTCACAAAGAGCACCGTGCCCGATACCCCTGTCCCACCTGTGGCAAGGAATTCCTAAATCGACGTGGTATGAAACATCACCATGAAAACTGTTCCGGTAGCAGCGGCAGCGGTAAGATCCAGTGCAAATTCTGCAAGAAACCGTTCCAGACCATGGAAGAGCTCTCGGCCCACGTAGGGCTCCACTCGGCTACCAATCCCTTCGACTGCGTCCTTTGTGAAACCAAACTAAAAAACAAGGACCAGTTGATCTACCATGTCAAGTCGATACACGAAGGGATCCGCCGCCGCAGGAAATACGAAGAGGGCATAGGTCCATTTCCCTGTAACTTCCCACCCTGCTCTCAACACGAGTCGAAATTCATGGAGGTTGAGGACATGAAGAGGCATCTGGCTGAGGTGCATGGACAACTGGGACTCGCCGTGGACTTGATTTACCACTGCATCCAATGTGACGACCGTTTCATGCATAACAGAATTCTCCAGCGACACTTGACTAAGCGACATGAAGCTCCCCAGGAACTGCCAAAGGAGAATCTCTGCTCACTTTGTGGGAAATTGTTCCTGTCCAAGCCAACGCTCCGACAACATCTCCGCGAATTTCATAATGCGCTCCGGATGAAGCCCAAGTGCAGTCTATGCACAAAGTCGTGTGAATCTCCAGAAGATCTCCAGGCGCATGAGCAACTCCACTCACCTCACACCCCGTACGCCTGCGTCCTCTGCCCTGCTACCTTGATTACTACGATTGACCTCCACGCCCACGTCTACAACACGCATGAAGTCTTTCCCTTCAGATGTGACGTAGGAGGGTGCGGCAAGGGGTTCGAGACGAAGCTCCGATTGGATTATCACATGAAAACAGTGCATGGTCCCAATGAGAAACCGCACGTATGCCCATATTGTCCGTTCAGCAGCTGGGGACCAGTTTCACTCAAGGAACACATCCGCTCACATACGCAAGAAAAATCGTTCGTTTGTGAAACTACTGGATGTGGGC
The DNA here is from genome assembly GCA_034694825.1 of Anurida granaria. Lineage (NCBI taxonomy): Eukaryota > Metazoa > Arthropoda > Collembola > Poduromorpha > Neanuridae > Anurida > Anurida granaria. The sequence goes on along the minus strand of JAQIWD010001858.1, from coordinate 1,468 downwards.
GTGCCTTTGTCTGGAAGTCGCAACTCTGGAGGCACGTGAGGGAGAAGCACGGAGGCCCTGTTACCATGATTCCATGCAAAGTCTGTGGGAAGGAATTTATGAATAAAGGGCTCATGAAACGACACGAAGTTCACCACTCCGACGCCCGTCCCTTCGAGTGTCAACTCTGTTCCGCGAGTTTCAAAGTGGCGCGCCATTTGAAGCGACATATGAAGACTCACGACAAAGGCGGTGGTGTTGGGATGAAGGGCGAGGGCTGGAAACCCCGTAGGTCACGACTCGTCACTCCTACTCCCACCCCGCTTCCTACTCCTAACCATAATTTTATGCCACAATTTTTCTAATTTTGCCACAAAAAAATTTTGGCGTGTAAAACTAATTTATCAACGCAACAATTTAGTAGAAGAAAAACAGGTGAGGGAGACGTGAGTGTTTCATTTTCTAAATAAATTTTTGAGCTATTGTAATTCCTTGGCCAATTTGAGAATGTCCGAGTTTTCCAGTGTTTCAACTTTATCTTGGGTGACCCTGAACGTGTTGCTTACAATCACGTTCCCGAGGACGACTGCTTCGACGCTGATGAGTTTGAAGGGGTCGAGGACCTTGAAGGCGCAGACTCCAGCGGACTCCATCTTGGTCAGTGGTTCTGACGTGTCCTTGACGATCCCTGCGGGGCGGTAGAGTGAGAGACGCTGGAATCCCATTTCTTTAAGCTCCTCCTCGACCTCGGCCTTGACCCTGGCCCAATTGAAAATGGATGTTTTGGACGTGCTCTGGCCAGATATGAAGTGGAAATGACGACATCCTCCAGCCATAGCTTCCCTTGCGGTATTGATGACGTAGTCGTGGGTTATCCGATAGTAATCCTCTTTGGAGACCCCACTCGAAGCGATCCCAAGGGCGCAGAATCCAACGTCGTACCCTTTAAACGTCTCAGCGTAGCTCGCAGCGTCATCGAAATTGATTATCTTCTGATCGATTTTGGAGTAGCCAGGGTTGTCGACAAACGTCGGCAGTTCCCGTCGCCCAATTAAGGACACTCGGTCGTAGTTTGGGTTTTCAATGAGGGCCTTCACGATCCCTTTCCCAGCAGTCCCAGTCGCCCCGAGTACAAAGGCGCTAACTGGTTTCGTGGCCATTTTGAAAACTGGTGGCGGTAAATTCGAGTGTGCGTTGCAGAGTTAAACGGCAAGGGTCGCTCCAAGTGTTTCCTATGACAAGCAGCACCAAAACATTCAGTAACGGCGCTCAACAGGATGCGACTCACAAATTTTGAGGGGTCGTGTGTACTTTTCCTACAAAAATTTAAATATAAACACCAAAAACTTACGAGTGGATCCAGATTTATCTCACAGACTCCCACAATGTCAATTTGGCCGTCTTGTGAATGGTTGTTATGATAATTATCTTTTTGAAGCCAAAAACTAAAAATGATGGAACACTTTCAAGGTTGTTTGTGGCTATTATT
>JAQIWD010001857.1:0-10941 GCA_034694825.1 Anurida granaria | reverse complement strand
AAGTGTCCATAATTCCAAACCATATTCCCATACGCGCACAAAAAATAGGAGATGGAGTCCGGGGAGAGCAATCAAACGAGGATGAAAGAAAAAAAGATTGGAGAAAGCGTGCTTTCTCCAAAAAAAAAATTTCCCGAAAAGAGAAAAATTTAGTCAGGTAGGAGAGTAATTATAATTTTCATAAAAATGGGACCATAAAGACGCACGGACTTGAGGAGTATAAACTTAATTTGAGAAAGTCATTTAAGGGACGGTGGTGGGCGGGGGACGGGATGGTTCTAAGTGTCTTTTAACTTGGCAAGGGATGCTACTGGGACTTATCGATTACCCATTTGAATATTTTATTGCACTGAGAGGACACTGCCAGGAGACTTTGGCTCCTTTTGGCACTCTCCCTTAAGCATGGACATGGGAAGATGGGCCATGGCCATTGGATTTCATATGACGAGGAAGGCATGATGAGTAAAAGAACACGGTCGACCGCAGCTGGGGAATTTGGAACAGACGAACAATCTTGGATCTCAGGGCGGTGCTGCTGCTGTTTGGTGGCTGGAGAGGAAGCGATGGCGGCAACGGCAGGGATTCAGGCGGCGCCCACTGTTTGGAGAAAGTGATTCAAATGGAGTCCCCATTCATTTTTTATGTAAGAAAGATCAGATATGGAGAAAAGAGGAAACTACGAAGATCCGGTCGTTAGAGACTAGAGAGACAATGCAACTTTTACTGGAGAGGAAGCTGGAAAAGGGAAAGTAGGTTGAGATTCTGGAGATGAGGAATTCCATTCGTATTTTGGTCTGTAAGAAAGTGGGTTGGCTGATTTCTTTCTGCAAATCAACGCCGCTCACACATGTTTGCGAAAATGAAAGGTAGAACTTGCTTAACTTGAAGTTTTCCATTTTGCCGTCATTCCATTCCATTTCATATGCAAACATTTTCAGAATTGAGTCTTGGAATTTGTAAAATCAGAATGTGTGATGAATGATGATGATGTTATTTGAAGATGATGGGAGCAGATGAAGCAGATGTTAGGGATAGTTTGTGAAAATGGAGAAAGTGACGTACTTTTATTCAATTTCTCCATTTCCTTAAGGGAGACGTGCAGATTGACGGGAAATTTATAATTTAAAATATAATATATAATTTATAATAAAAAAAATTTATAAATTTATAGCAAAAAATTATTTTTGCAAAATCTGGCTTGTGTTGAAGAAAAACGTGTTTTTATATATAAAAAAAATTTAGGATTCAATTTGGCAAACACGTTTAATTTTTTCTTGGTGCGTTCTTTTTTTTTTGCACTTTTGTTCTTTTCTTTCAGATTGTCTCTTTTCATGATTGAAAAATCGAGCTCTAGCTCCACAACAGAAAGTTATTAAAAACGAAGGTTAATTTTGAGTTTCATTTGATGGTGTGTGGTGGGTTGGTTTTCTGGGAGGAGGAAAAAGGGAAGGAGAGCAGGATGAGAAAGGAAAGAGGAGAAAGTTGAAGTTTCCTTTAGGGATTAGTAGTTAAATTTGAATTTCTTTGTGTTATAGTCCTCGGATTTGCATATGGTTCTGGATAATAATGGAGGAGGAAGAGGAGGGAGGTTCTATTTTGATTAAATGGAATTTGATTAAGTAATGAAGATGGATTCTCATGGGGGTGGGATGCTGGGAGGATGAAGTGCCTAAGCAAAGGACGAGGAGAAAATAATTAATTATTTCCTACTCTCACTCCATTTTCCCTCTGAATATAAATGAGATCATGAATTTAGCCAACAGAGGAAGGAACACCAGTGCAAGACAAGGCCAAACATCCCGAAATGACAACAACCCATCCTTTGTTATAATGAGGACCATAATTAACGGAGGGCAGAGGTGAAATGTGGGGCTTGGCTTGGTAGTTAATGCCATTACTAAACGTCAGTTACAATTTTACCCCAACTGCTTACCTCTGGAGCACTTTTTTTCACAGATTGGCCGTACTTCCTTTCCCAATTATAATTGTTTTCTTTTGTTTAATTTTTCAGGTGAAAATACGCTGTCCCTCCCGGTGCTCAAATTACCAGAGAATTTGGAAGGACTGATGCGTGCTGATCATTTCCCATCACAGCGTCACCGATGGAACACAAATGAGGTAAGATTTTAAATTCCTTTTTAAAAAGGTCCAATAAAAGACTATACCTAAAATGAAAGTTTTTGCAATTTTGATGAGACTCAGATTTTATTTTGAGTGGCGTGAAGGGGTGAAAAAATTTTATGGAAATGAAATTTTATTTTTCCAAGTGTGGATTTAGGATTTCTTGGGGAGGGGTTGTAGGATGGAAATAATTTGAAAGTTCCATTACCCCCCCCCCCCCACCATACTGGGGGGGGGGCAGTGCCTTGTGTCAGAAGGGAACAAGGGAATTGACACGTTTTTATTTTCATAACCCCTTGTAATTCCTGGGTGATGGTGATCATACGGAGGGTGTTGAGCAGGGTGAACGTTTTTTAACACCCTGGAAAGGGCTCTCTGGATTAATTTCATTAATCTCTTCTCAATAATGGAAAATGGAATGGATGAGCTCTGGAGCTACTGGAGCCGAGGGAGAATATTAATCGGAGATTTTAAGGTCGGATGAATCCACTTTAGTGAATTATTTACACCCTGACGGGAATTCCCTAGAGGTGAGGCAAAAGGTCAACCTTTCCAGCAGCACTGGATTACAATGTTGCATGCTACTGAAGTTCTGAACGTTCAAGGATCTTGAGGGGCCTGGAAACGAAAGTAGGAATGGTGCGGTTCAAGGAGGCTCATCTGGAGTTGTAATTTTATTTCCTGGAGAATGTACTAGTAAGAATGGAAGCTGGAGGATAGTTTTGGTGGAAGTGATTTAGAAATTAGGAGTATTCAAGGAACCGAATCCTGGAGAAAGGAATCCTGGAGAAAGTAGGGGGTTGAATTAACATTATTATTACATTAGGAACTACTGGAGGAATCTCGTATCTGGGGAGGGTTAGAGTAACAAACATGGGAGACAATGGCTAGGGTATGGGCTCAGCATAAGAGCTCCCATAAAATGGACATGGGTTTCCACGTTTTGCCACAATTTATTTAGATGCTCATTTATTTCCTCCATGTCTCCTCCCATGCTTTCTCCTTCCTACATGCGTTTCCTCTTTTCCGGCAACCACCACCATAAACTACGAGTAATTGCAATTGGGAAACTTAAAGTCATTTGTGGCCAAGTGATTAAGAGGCACCAAAAATGTGGCAAAGAGGCCAAGATGAACTTAAAAAGAAAACAATGGAATTCGTCTGAAATTATAAAAAATTCAAGAAAAGTCGATATTACTTCCATTGAACCTGTGAGTATCAAGAATAATTGTTTATTTTGTGTAAGAAGTTTGTTTTTGCAAGTGGAGGAACGGCGCGGCGTCAAGTTTTTGTGAGATGCGTTAAAATTTTATGAGAGTTTGTATAGTTTTTCTCATTTGCCAAAGGAATTGTGCGGAGAAAAGGAGGCTTCAATCGATTAACTCCTTCCCCCTCTAGTCTAAGATGAAGTTTACTAATTTAATTTCCCTCTTTTCTTTCACCTTACTTTTGTAATTCTAGAAAAGTTTAATGAGAATCTTTTCTCCTGCTACCTTTCCCCCCCCCCCCCCCCGGAAATCCCTTCTCAGGTAGAATACAAAGGGGTGTTAAGGATTTGGGGAAGGGGGGGGGGGAGTGGAGAAAAGGGAAAGTTTGTAGCCGGAAACTTCCGCTTTGTGAACCTTTTTATCCAACTTTCTCCTTGGTGAAAACCGATTTTAATTTTCATCTTTAATAGCACAAAAGGAGGGCGTTCCTATTATTAGAATTTGAAAAAGGGAGGAGGGCCTTTCCCCCTTCCCCCTACGACCCCAATTCACAAATCCTATTTGCATCTTTTCACTTTCACTTGGAAGCTTGGATGAGTTGGGGGGGGGGGATTACATAAGGGTGATAAATCCAGGGGGGGGGGGTTGAGGAAGTAACACTTATGAAGCTCCCTCCGTTCTTTGCCTGGTAATACCCGGGAAATCGTTCCGGCAGATTGCGTGGGTTGATTAGTATGTAAATAACATACACTCTCCGAGATGGGAAAAGGGGATAAGTCCTCATTCCATTGTGTAGCAACTACTAAAGTTCCGTTTTTATTCAAAAAGTTCCTTTTTAGAGTGACGATCTCTTTTTCATCCATACAACCCCCCCCCCCCTTCCTGGCAAATGGGGGGAGGGATGCTTTTAAAATGATGTAATTCCTGAGGGGGGGTTTATTTTGACTTGGGTGATATTAGTTAATGATCCTAATTAGAACTTTGTTTTTCCTTCCATTCAGATCAAATTTCAGAACGGGTGGGAATTAAAACCCGAAAATTTGGGTTTATCTTAGAAATAAAGGCCCGAGATGAAACTTTTATGAAGATTTGGGGATGTTGGAAGGAAAAGACAATGGCAGTTGTTTTGAATTTGTTGAAAAGGAGGCGGCGGGAGGAAGGAAAGTAAAAGTGAATCTCGGCTCGTCGCTCCTTTCTCTTCATTTTTATTTTATTTTCTTTTTCTAGCTCTGCTGGTGGTGGTGCTTTATTTCATTCCAAGCGGGCGGAACTTGTAATTATGTCAAAAAATCTCTCATTCCCATTAAGGATTTTATCTGGAGAGCTCATCTTCCTACACATTTTCCTCCTATTTTCTCCAGTTTTCCAGTCCTGATGAGAATCTGAGAGTCTCTCTCGAGTGTGTTTGGGATTAAAGGAGTCCTGGGTGACTGTAGAGAGGGGGATGGGGGATTTTAGTGTTATCAGTTTTCTCCCTTTAGTTCATCCCTAGTCATCCATGTAATTTGAGCCATTGAATCCAGAGGAGAGCGAGACAAGGAGCTTATTGTTATAAATTCAAAATCCCCCTCATCTCCTACTAAAAACAGGGAGAAAGGCAGGGAGTTTGATCCTGGCATAGAGGAGGACTAGTGAGAAAATTAAATGCAACTAAATAACCAATCAAAGGAATTGGATTTCATGTACTCTCTTTTTATCACCAGCCGAAATCCAATTAGAACCCGAATGGATATACACAAAGTTTAATTTGATTTCATCTCACTTTCACAAATTAGCCATCAGGTAATCACCATTGGGATGTCAGTTCATTTGACACGACAACGGGGTGAGGTGACGGCGGAATTTAACTTTTGACACGGAAATTGGGCTCCTTTTGTCCCGTTTTCTTGACTTTTACCTGGGAGCAAGCGTCTTAAATCCGAAATTAGTTGTCAATTATTTAAGAAGCTTTAAGGGAAACGTCTGAGAACGGAGTCAGCTGCATCATTTTAAGATAGGAAAGATAACGTTAAAACATTCAAGGAAACTGACTGCTCCCGCCTGCTTCCTTCGGTCTGAGGCCAAGGGTCGTGAAAGCCCCGGAGAAAGCATGGAGAAAGTACGGAGAAAGCATGGAGAAAGCATGGAGTTTCCAGTTGTAAAATGTGACGCGAGCCAATTATTCTCTCATTTAATTCCAAAACTCAATTTAGGGGGAAATGGCTAGCTGGGGTGGCTTAGTTTCCATTTAATTCGGGTGCAATGGGAATTTGATGGGGGCAAAGGGCATGTTTTCGTCGCTGCTGCTGGGTCAGGAGGCCTTGGGAACAGGCGACGACGGCGGAAGGAGCGTACATGACTCTGTGCGTGCATGGGGTTAAAATGGGATTGGCGTGAGTGTGGTACTGGGTCACCATGCTATTTTCTCATTGAGATTAAGATAATGGTAGGGTCCAAGGGGTAGTCTTATACTCTTAGTATCACGTTTTCCAATCTTGTCAAATGTTTTTTATGATGATGGACTGACTGATGGAGATTGGAAGGAAATAAGAATCGATCCAAGTCCAAGTTCTTCAAGACCAACCAAGGCGAAAGAAACATGTAAGGAAAGCAAGAAAGGTACACTGAGGAAATTGTAATGGTGGAAAAGTGCATGTCTGGGTGCATTAACACAACTGGAATTTTTCTCGTGTAGTTTTCTCCAGTGAGCCTAGGAAAGGAAGAAGGAATTTCGCTAATGGACTTTCACCACCACATTGTCAGCAGTTTTGGTGAAGGATGATGGTAGGGCACAGGAAGAAGGGGGGGGGGGGGGGGGTTTGGTCCAAAATATTAACATGTATTTATGCTGTCCGTCTCTCTTTGGTTTGATCCCAAGTAGAAATATTACACAAGAAAAAGGGAGGGAGGGGGTAACCTATAATTAACCTCCCTTGACTTTCCCCATCATCCTCCAGCTAGACACTCACCAGGGAAAAGTTTCGGAGCCAGGAAAAGCTCCATTTTTCATGTTGTTAAACCAAACGGGGCACTACGGAGCTCCTTCCGCCTTCCTTCTCTTTTCTTTATTAAACTTTTCCTTAATGGATGTCCTGGGCTTTGTACTGCATTTCGTTCAGAAAAGAACTCCGAACCGAGCGTAGCTACGGCGGTCACTTTGTGCTTACTTACGTAAAAAGCAGCAGCGTCACTTTGGATTTGTTGGAAACAGGTTAAAATTTTGTAAAATTTTGTTTAAAAAAACTAACAAGTGGTGGAGATATCTCCGAGCTCCAACTCTTTCATTTATAAAATTTTTGAAATTTTATTGGTAAATTGTAAAAATTTCTTGGTAGTTTCCAATTGATTTGTGTTTAGTTAAAGTGCACCGAGAAGATGTGGAATTGGATTGAAGATTGAGTTTAAGTTTGGGGGAAAATGTGATCCAGAGTCTCTTTGAAGAGTAGAAATATTTGCTACACAAAGTTGGAAGATGAGCTTGGCCTGTCTGTCTTGATGCCTCCGCCTAACGTTATGAAGGAAAGGGAAAGCCATCGAGCCATAAACTGGGACTTTCTGGATCCATTTCAATAAAATGGAAATGGAAAAAGTTATTTATGTAAAGTTCTGAATATTTATTCAATGTAGGAGGAATATGTAGAGGAGTGAAGGAACCGTACGGGTTCCTGCCTGCCCTGTTTACTTTATGTCTTTTTACCCCCTTGAGCCAATATTATTTGAAGAGGGGGATTTCGTAGGGCCCATCATGTCATTTATGGCCCCACCCATCTTCTCCAATTCAATTCCATGGAGTCCTGGAGGAAGATCTGGAGGCACTTGGTGGGACCCACTTTGGGTGTCATCCCATACAGAGACTCGTGAGGCTGTTAATAATTTAAACCCCGCTGTTTTTTCCAGCTACTTTTTAATTTGACCTCTAACGAACTTTGTTTCGGGTTTCAGCCGAACCCCAAATCAAAGGGAATTCAGTTAGGGTGAGAAACACAATCGGAATAATTTAATATGGAGAGAAAGGGGTAGGGGAAGGGGTAAGGGGTAAGGGAAGGGAATAAGGGACAGGAAGGTTTAATTTCGAACAGATCAAACGGAGGTTTATTTGCATTACAAAGGGGGTGAAAACTCAACCGCGACTGATTGTCAATTGTGTCAATTCAATAATAAAACCAAGAATTTTCGAAATATGACGAGACGAGGGAGAAATATGACCAAAAAACCAGAATTCGGGTGAAAGACTCGGGAAAACAGAAAGCGCTTTCAAATTCAGGTTCAGTTTAGTATATAGTATAGATAGCTTGCGTTGGTATTAAATTACTTTTGAATTCCTTTTGTTTTTAGTTAATCGTCGTTAAAGTCGTCAACTTTCTCTTTTTAAAAATTGTTATCTTAACCGTAATGCAAACTTCCGCCGCATTCTTGACCTCTTTCCCCTTACAAAGTGCTAAAAATCATAACTCATCCTCTCTTATTCTTCTCCTTACTTTTTATCATCAAGTACTTGTGAATTTGCCAAGAAAAATTGTACAACCATTCCCCTTCTTGCTCCTATCTTTCCCCATTATTCTTCCTTCGCTGTTATCTTGGTCCTCTAACACCCCCCACCCCCACTTTAAGAGATCTGAATACGTTTTGTGCCTCGGTAGCCCTCCTTTTTCTGGCAACGAAATAACAATTTTGAGTATCTTAAATATCCTCATAAACCTTTCGCTTCGGGTAACATACGCTGCGCTCTTGGCGCTTCCAGGCCCATGGCGGATGCACCGTTCCCTTTTGTTTCTTTTTCCTCCGCTTCCTCCGCCTTGTCAGTGTAGTTAAGGAAGCCCACTTGGAATGATTACGTCGCCCATTTCCTTACTTCATTTTTGGGTTTATGACTTGAGATGAGTAAATGTAAGTGAGGGAAGGGAAGATTAGCAAAATGAAGGTGAAGGGAGAAAGTGGAGATAAACTTTACAATTTTTGATGGTAAACGGAAATGGAATCTTATGAAATTTTACGAGTGTGGAAATAAGACGCCAAAAAGATGGAATTGGAGTTAAAATTTTGAATTCATTTTATGTTTAATCCGAGGGAAAAAAGGAGAAAGCTACCAACATTTCTTCCTTTTTAGTTTTGAGTAAGAAAAAGTGGGGAGGAAGGAAAAGGAAGCGTGGAATCAAAAGACGTAAATATTTTTAATGTTCATAAAAGCGAAAGAAGAAAGGAGGAAGCGTAGTAGTGACTTTTTGTTTTTGTGTTCCTTTTGGTGTGATGATGAGATGTTTCCTGACTTTTCTTTTCTTTGAAGATGAGAAATGATGAAGGAGAATCCAAGAGGAGGATGTAGAGCGGAGAAAAGTGTCTGATGCTCCTTTTTTCATCCTTCTTGGCTCCTTTTCCCTTTCCAACCCAACGACTTTAGATGTTCCTTCATATTCGGAGAAAGTGCCAAGGACACAAGACGAGCGTCTTAGGCACCAGGCATGGTGGTGATGGGTAAGGCACGTTGTGCTCAGTTTTAGAACTTTCACCAGGAGAAAACGTTAATAACGTTCCCAAATGACTAAATTTGCATAGTGAGGGTGGGATATAAAAATATAATGGGGACCATTCGGGGGCTCTACTCCCACTGAGCACACACAATGTTTCACTTCCATAAATTTATGGCCGAGGAGCTGGAGAGTTTTAAATTTTGAGATGGTGGTGCGGGTGCGGGGGGGGGGGGGGTTGGTACTTTCAAACGTGCCAATTTATTCATTAAAGTGCGAATTTTGGGAATTTGGACACCGGAAAAAAGAGTGAAAACGTTTCCAGAAAAGACTTTAATATTTCGATACAATTATTCTGCACATCTAGTTCCATAGTGCTGGAGAAGCTTACGGGATAGTTTCAAGCCAAACGTAATTTCCAGCAGTTTTTGCATAGGTTTCTGGAGTGAACATAAATTATGTATGCAAGTGGTTCTTACTGGGGCAGTGGAGAAAGTGAAGAAAATCCCATTCCAGAATCTCCAGTCGTTAGTTTTCCTGACGTCACAATTATGAAAAGATTAATGAAGTTACCCGGACATGGAAAGTTTGGAAGGAATTCCAGCAAGTTCCAGGAAGTGTGAGATGAGACTCTGATTATCATCCTCCCTGATTTAACTCTTTCCACCCGTAACGAAGCGTATCTAATGGAATTGATCTTACAAACTTTTTTCTTCCCAGATTCGAGATTCAAGGCTTTTCCGCATGAGCAGAAATGTCCCCACCCACGCTTTATTAAAAGTTCACCTCCCCGGAAGCGGGGGGGGGGGAGTAGAGAAGGTTCCGGTGAAAGTTAATTTTTGTAGATGAAAGTAACTAAACTAAAAGACTCTGCTGGTGGTGGTGGTGGTGGTGGAAAAAGAAGAAATGGAGTAAGATTTGCTCTTATTTTCTCCAGTCCAATTACAATTTATGCCATTTCCACACACTCGAGGAAAATGCCGTGGAGAAAGCTCGCTTTCACTTTAGCATGAACCCCAGGAGCTTGTGTATATTGTTCAAGTGTGAACGTCCTAGAGAGTAATTGGATGAAAGTGGATTTGGCAGTTGTGGTGCTCCTTTTCAAGAAGGAAAAAGAAAATTCTGATTTGATTCCAGAGGAAACTGAGAAATGAGATCTGGAGGAAGGATTTTCCCGTTTCCAACTAAACTTTCTTCTGGTTTAGTTTTGGTGTTGGGGGTTTTGTCGGGTGGGTTCATTAAGAGGAGTGTCGATGAAATGGAACGAGATAATAACTCCACTTCTTCTTCCTTTTCCTTACCCGGGCAGCTCCTTCCCCTTTACTCGGATGGGAAAATCCACTTTCACTTCCTTCCCACTTATTAGTAAAGCCTTATGCAATAAACGAGGAAGAGGGAAAACTTTCACTCTCCTTACTTTCTCTTTTTAAATTAAACTTTTCGCTACTCGAGCAAGAAGCGGAAGTTCTTTTTTCCTTGAGGGTAATGATATGATTTCCCCAAAGGTCAAATAAAAATGTAGCAAGACAGGAGAGAAAGTTGTGAAAACAAGTGGAGTGGTTGACTGGTCGTGTTGTTGGATGCTACAATTGTGGGAAAAAGAACAAGAGATGTTGAAGGAGTGTGAGAAAAGTGTTGTGGTTGTTTTAGGTGCAAAAAAAGGCACACAACTAAGAGCGTGTTTTCTTTGATGTATTTTCTTCTTCTTTACAGGAAATTGCGGCGATTCTCATAAGCTTTAACCGACACCCGGAATGGCTGTCAAAGGAAGTGAAAATCAGGTTAGTCTGGGGTTCTGTTTTTCTTTTGACGCTGCTCAACCTCCTACTGTGGTCTGTGTGTGTGGGGTTTTACTGACATGCCTATCGTGTTCCCTTCTTACCCGGATTTCAGTCTTACGAGGGCGGGCGGGCGAGCTTGCATGGGTTCAGAGTGGAGAAATAAAGCTCTCGTGTGACAGCTGGATTCTCAAAGTGAAAGCAACTAAACAGGAAAGAGGTAAACGAGAGGAAGGGAATCGCGTTTTAGCGAGTTGATAGAAAATTGCACAGTTTTGCGCCGAACGTAACGGATGAACGACGGATGAAGCGGGTGGGTCAGTGGTTAAGACATCAATTCTTCTCCTCTGCCTACCTGAGATTGGAGGTGGCTTGGTTTGATTGCAGGGA
>JAQIWD010001856.1:0-10942 GCA_034694825.1 Anurida granaria | reverse complement strand
ATTTTCAAATTCAATTTTTGAAAATGAAATCAACGAATAATTATGAAAATACCATGTGGCGCCAATGGCGCGCTGTACAAGACCACCTCTTGATTGATTGACTCGTCAATCACTTCATTTCACTTTCTTCTGCCATCCATTTCTCCAACTGTTCCAACCAATAAATGGTACCGAAATTAGGCCAGCCATCATCTGGCCCAAACATCACGTAAGAAATCGACGTGTTAGTTACCGTCGGTTTAAGTACCGTTTAGCGACATGCAACCGCACAGTTTTAGAGGTGCTGAATCCGAATCTGCAATCAGATTTGAGCGCTCACTTCCGGTTTCGATGGTACCGTTTAGAGGCTAGCCGCTAAAACGGTACTTGTTCATTATTGTCTGACTCCGGTGTTGTGTTAGTTTTTATTCATTTTTAGGCAGAAGCCGGGGCACTTTTCACCCCTTGCAGCAGACATGACCGAAGAATACGTCAAGCCTCAGGAATACAACGCAGTGAAAGCTTGGCTCGCCGCCTACCCGACACCCGCGGACTTTATCGAGTATTTTACAATCAAGTTGAAGAATCTACAAAGGGAGAGCGATAAAACCCTTCAGTTGGTAGATAGGCAGGTCTTTCTTAAATTATAACATCGTTGATTGAAATTAGTAATTGGAAGTTTTGCAATTTAGCTGCAATGAATCTGCAGAAGAGGTACTCGGCCTCCATGACATTCTCAAAAGGCGTGATGAGCAAGCATTCCAGCTCCAGCAAAGCCTAAGCGATGCACAAATTACCTTGTATGAGGAACGAGAGAATTACCTCAAACTAATTTCTGAAAATGAGAAATTAAAGGTGCAGACGCTCTTCTTAGCCCCTTTTAATTGATGATATTGATATTGATTTTTAATTGAATGTCTTATTAGCTCGAAAATGAAGACTATCGACGGAAGTTCCACACCGCGCTTTTACTCAGTGGGACGAAGGAACGGGACATCACTCACTTTCTTCAGCGTCATCCCAGAGCCAATGAGATTACCGATGAGATGATCAAGATTCGAGAGGAAATTCGGATTTGTAAGTTTCAACAAATTGAAGAATGTCCCAGTTTCGAACTCTTGATCCCATTTGTATAGGCTCTGGTGGAAAGCCCAACGAGTTCCAGATGTTGGATCCACTGATTCTAAAGAAGCAAGTCATTCTTCTGGAAGACCAGTTGAAGGAAATCAAGAATGTCCACCAGACGAAGCTACATTATCTCAAGAAAAGTATGAAACTGACTAAGCAGGAGAACTCGGCCCAAATTCAGCAATTGGACCTCCGCCTCGCCTCCACTGTGGACCAGTCAGTTTGCCTTTAGAAATTCAAAAATACTCAATTGAATTGAATTCAACACTAATGCTCTAATTTAGGCTCAAGGAAAAAACGTCTCTCCTCCACCGATCCCTGGTCGAGAATCTGGAATTACAGAAGATAATCTTGGTAAACGAGACAGAGTGGGCGGAGGAACGTAAGCGATTTTTTAACGGGCAGGGCCAGTCGGATAGTCACGCCCCTAAGGATAAGCAAGCAGCTCCGGCTGCTGGTCGTCCGGATCTGGGAAAGGGTCATGGTAATCTTACATCGAACCTTGGATTACCCGCCGCTTTGTGTCAATTAATATCAATTCATACTTCTTTTTTTAGAGGACATCAATGATAAGACTGCAGTTATCAAACGTCTTCAGCGCAATTTCTCCCGACTAGAGGTAAGTTTTAGCAAAAGCGACTCATTTTCTCCATTAATTGCCACTTGTTCAATTCCAATGTCCCTCTTGTAGGGTGAAATAATGGACAAGGAGAACTTGGTACTGGAATACAAGATGCAGGCACTTCGTCTTGATAAGCAAATGCACAGATTGAAAGAGGAGACTGAGGAGTACAAAAAGACGTACGATGTGAGTAATCTCACAAATTAATTGGAAAGGTTTAACTAATTAAGCTACGATAATTTAGGACCAAATCAAGAAACTCATGGACCGAAACACGATCCTCAAGAAACAGATCCATGACATTGACGCCAGACGGAAATTGGAAGGTGCTGGATTTCGGACCGACGTCACAAACATCAAGAACTTACTGGGCCTTATTGACAAAAAGTTGCATGCAGATACACGGCACGGCAGCGAATCCAAGGAAACGTTTGGTACTCCAATCCGTCTTACTGCTTCTACCCGTGCAACTGCTCTTCCTACCGTTCAGTGCCCAGCAGCAGTACAAATTACCCAACGACCAACGCGCCTCCAAAGTGCTCCTGCTTTAGGAACCAACAAAAGCCTTCCACGGACTCACCGTCACCGTCACCGCGGTGGTGGAAGTAAAAGTAAAGTGTCCAAAAGTCGCCCCAACGGACAGCTTCCTATCTGCGACAAGGAGCACACAGCCCGTCAAGTCTCAGCCACAACGCTTGCTCAACTCCTCAAAGTGGCTCAAGAAAAGGTCAAGATTCTGGATGACCTCGTGAAGAAAACGATGCCAGATTAACGAAGTTAATTTCTCCACCTCATTAAATCCTCACCATTTCCTAATAATTAGATTGACATGAGGGAGGATCTTAAATGATGATCTCCAGCAACGAAGCACGCAAGCGCGCAACCAAGTTAACCTTGTCTGAAATTACAAAATGTTCAAAGTAAATATTACGTTTAACGCTTCCATCTCTACCTTACTAAAAAAAATAGGATTTGTAAGTTTTTTATTATTTTAATAACTTAGATTTCTCTAAAGGCACAAGTTAATTGCACTTCAGTTACTCATAGATTCACCCTTTTTAGTTTTGTCTTAACCAGTTAATCGTTGACATTGTCATTGTCATTGTCGAGAGCTTTGGCTTTGACCTTACCGGATCACCGGACGAGGGGTGAGGAAGGAATCTCAAGAGGGGACAATACTCGTGCGTACTCGGACTACCCGGGATCACAACAGCAATTGGCCATTTTGCACTAACCGTTAAAAAAAAATGGGTGAGATTAAGTACCGGGGGCAGTGTGTAAGTGTTCAGTTCACTAACCAAATTAACAAAGTATTGTCTGTCGCCCACTGCCTTTCAGAATAGACGAATTAATTAACCTAAAATTTTAAATTAAGAACAAAGTCGGATGTAGCAACTGCCAGAGGTAAAGTTCATGGTGTGTTCATTTTGACTAAAAGGGAAACAGGGTTCCTATTCAATTATTAGCAACAAAAATTAGCGTTAAATTAAATGTGTCGTCGTCATGTTCATGACCTCGGAGAAAATTATTAGACGAGGTTTTAGATTTTAGGAGTCAGAGATTGTGTGGTTTAGACACCAGCAGAGCGTGGACCACTGACCGGGTTGTTCACGAATCCACTGTCTGACCAAGTCGTCTCCTTGTAAATCGTCCACAGATTCGTAGCCCAGAGGATAAAGTTGATGAATCCAAAGAGAACACTTATGACAAGCCCACCAAACTCACCCGTCAAGAACTTCTGACATTCGTATCCAGTATCTGCGGTGGCACATAATCTAACTTCCTTTCCAAGAGGGTCACTCATGTCATTTACTACAACTTGCCAAGTCTCCGGATTCGCTCCAGCCCGAACTCCTGATAGTCCACTAGCCCAAGCACATGAACCCGCGAACCAAAATAGGGCAAAGAGGACCGTAATGAAGAAATCCTGCAAGTACCAACAACGTATGAAAGTATTGAATTGATTAATCCTGTAGGTGGAAACTTACAATCATAGGAGCTCGACTATTCTCTGTGTACATTTTGTCAGCCAATAGGAAAACGGCAATCAGTCCAGTTGAATAGAGAAATGAAAGGACCCCTGTGGTGACAAAGAATTGAGAGTCCGATTTGGCATTCCCAGCAAGGTGGCATTCCAAAGTAGGCTTGCCTTTTGGCAAAGTAAAATTTTTGCACTCATTTACAAGCATACCCTCATCACTGTCCAAACTGAAAGGAATCGAATTTGATAATAACGAACAAAGCTTTTAGACTGCTGGAGCTAACTGGAATCGTAACCTACTGAAATGGGTATTGTATGGTATGTTTCATCGTGGTTACGGGGTGGCTGGAATTGTCCTTGCAGGTTAGCTCAACTGCTGGTACTGTCGTGAAATTGACAGTTGTTGCAAAGGCGCAGATTGCAAAAATCTGGATAAAAGGTACAGCTCAGTGACTGTTTAGTTAGTATAAATTTAATAATTTTCTCACCCATTGAAGGATTTTGAGGAAACCTCTTGGTTCCTTGAACGGTTCGTAACTCAAGTCCTACAATTGACGAAGTTTACGATTATTTACAACTTAATGATTGTATCAGCTGGCATGATAAAACATGATCTGCTGACCATGACCTGATACTTGGTACACAAATTGTCTTACTTGTAGCATGATGTCGGTCAGTGACACTTTCAAATGAAACGATTCAGATTCAGACGAATAATGTAGCGACGGCGGGCACGGCAGGCAGGCAGTGGCTAGTGGCAGTACTAGACTGACTGATAACCTATGCGGTTTTAACAGCGATTACTAACTTGACCTCTTGATTTGAATGGTGAGGTGACCGTGTACTTGTTGTGTATGGAGTATAAGTTGACTAACGTAGATAAGGGATGGTAATTTGATACGAAGTTAGTTGATTTTAATCTAATCTAAATGACTCTTCTGCCCTCTCACTACCTTCTGTATCACGACTAGGAGAAAAAGACCGAATGACATGAGACAATATGATAAACGGGAACAGAAAGGGGGCACGCATGCATGAGTTTCTCCATTTCCCATAGGCCAGGGCGCAGGCGCAACTTGGTTCAATGTCAACAAATGTCAACGCCATGTTTCCTAATAACATAAACAATAGGCAGTTAGTTCCGGTGAGAGTTAAAGTCCATCTTGTA
Source organism: Anurida granaria (assembly GCA_034694825.1). Lineage (NCBI taxonomy): Eukaryota > Metazoa > Arthropoda > Collembola > Poduromorpha > Neanuridae > Anurida > Anurida granaria. The sequence continues at coordinate 6,064 of JAQIWD010001856.1, read as the reverse complement.
AACATTTATTAATTAATCTCGGCCCGAGATTAGTTCGCGAGATTCTCGGGAACTATTGCATTTGCATTCCGGAACAACCAAGCCTTCCAATTTTATCACTCAAAATTCACATCTTTATAGCCGACGGCGACGACCAGGCCATATGATTTCCAGGTAAACGAATAACAATGCATACAGGTCACTTTTGGGACACAAAAAAATCGCTCCCAAGGGTATAAGTATAACGACATAGAGGCAAAGCTGATAAACATCGTTAACATTTTTTTCAGCAAAACATTTCCGACGATTTAAGAGTTTTCCATTTTCCATTTTCTGTTGATTAATTTCAAAACCCTTCCTGGTAGAACTACCGATTTCTAATTGAATGCACAGGGGCCGAAGCGTACTTGGGCGGCGTAAGTGAAAGAAAGGACGCGGTGTTCCGTTTCTTTTAAGGCGGAAGCGACTTTCCCCATGTCACAATTTTCCATTTTTTCCCTATTGCGTCAATTTCTTCCCAAAATGTCGGTACGGTAAATGTGTAAATTGCTCTGTTTTATTGTAGTTTATTGAGTGTCTCCTAATCACTTTAATTTCTAGGAACTTGTTATGAGGATTTTATTGCAGCACCCCTCCTTCTCCACCCGCACCTAACCACGTTAACCCTCTTGCTGCACTGTTTGTTACCCTGAATTTAGTTAGCATTAGTATCCGTCAAGTCAACTTCACTGATATTTGTGGATACTTCCCAAGTTTTCCTCATCCACCCGCACTCACGCCCTGTGCCCTGCTCGTTTAGTCCAAATTATCCCCAAATGATAGTCCCAAACAGTAGTCAGTCAGGGAGTTGCATTCTAGAGGTGGTGCGGTGGTGGTCTATGACTCTTGGCTCGAATTACCCGTCGTCATCCTCTTCCTTTTGTTTGACAACTCGTAACACTGTCCATATGTATCCCCACTACTGCTTCCTGCCTTCATATGAGTATAACGGGATGGGGGGACAAGGGATAAGTGGATCTTTGATCTAATCTAAGCTATTTGAGTAAGGCTCAAATTGGATGCTGGATTCTCCCAAATCACACTCTGACAAGGTAGGGAATTATTACATTGTGTATGGCGCATGGTCACTCATGCCATTCCAACTGTTCCTATTCCAAATCCTAATCCATAACATTTCTACAGTCGGTCACCGTCGTGGGCGTAAGATTGGAACTTTCCTCCTGGACATCATCTTCATCAGTCACCCCGCCGGCTTCCTAATTACATCAGCTTCCAACGCAGCAGGCGAGGAGCAAAATATTGGCATTCTGATCCATTTTATCAATTGTTGCGAAATCCTGCGCCTCCTGCCCTCACTTTCTGCATCATTTTGCAGAAGAGTTCCAGGAAGTTTACAATTTCCGTTGAGCTCTTCTGTGAGTTCATGAGTCAGTGAGTCTTATTATCTTTCCAAACAAATTTCTTATTGATGACGTCATTCACAGATTTTAATCCTCATGACTCATTTCTCCTTCAGGAATTTACTTCTAGACTGAGAGGTCAACATGCAGACGCTTCGGAAGTTGACCGGCTTCGTCCGCGACCGGAAATCAAAAGAAGGGAACAGCGGTGCCCAAGAAATAAGTTCCCCCAGCATGGTCGAGCACGTCCACCACGTCTTCCTAAGCCCCGCTGGAGAAATCAAGGGACTTCCGGATCACTGGATGAAACTTATCATCAGAGACCTTGGGTACTCCGGACCTAGGGCGACCTTCGTTACCTTTCGGATTAAGATCCTTTATTTGAGAATTTGACCTTTCCAGAGATGCTTCCATCACTGAGCACCCCCTGGAGGCGCGACTGGCCGTTGAGTATTTTGCCTACCTGAACCAACAGTCTGAGAAGCCGATGAAGGCCGTCACGACGCAGGATGACATTGATGACGAGTCGAGGAAAATCAAGGAGGCACTAGTACACATGCAAGGTAATTTCCCCAGAAATTCTTACAGATGTCTACCGCTGACCTACATGTTCGTTGTTGCCCCGTTTTCCAGGCACCCTGGACGGCGACGACGGGTTCCGACCACCACTTCCGCCCAAGACGGCTCCACCCACTAGTCCCGCCTATGCAAATCTCTCATCTCAGCTCCAGCCTGAGCCCAAGGTAGTTGACATTTCTCAGAGCACCCTCGCTGACACCGCCACTGCCGCTGACACGGTGGCTCCAAGAGAAGCCCCTCCTTCCCCACCACCCAGCACTTTTAACACTAAATTTTCAGAAATTGTGAGCACCGCTACTGCACGCTCCCCCTCACCTCCGCCACTGACGGCACTTTCCATTGATGAAATTCCTGAAGAGCCCCTCCCCCTATCCCCAGCCGAAGCAGTCTTGAATGATGTCAAGAGGGCAAAGCGTAAAAACAAAACCAAGAAGAAGCACCGCTCCAATGATTCCTCCACTTCCTCCTCCAACACGAGCAGCTTGAGAAGTAAGCACAATTCTGATAAACGTTCTTCTCGCCCCTCCCACGAACAGGAGGATGGTGGGCAGAGTCCGAAGTTGAGCAAGGAAACCAAACCTGCCAACGGTCACGGTGATAAGACCAAGGAACAATTGAAAATTGACACTAGCACAACCATACTACGGAAGCGGGAAGACACGTCCAAGTACACAGACGAGGAAATTATGAGGGAGATGAAGCGAATTTGTAATCCGAATGATCCCAACTTTAGATTCCAGCGATCCAAGGAAGTTGGTTCGGGGTAAGTTGAGAAATAAACTATAGATGGATCCACCTGTTATGACATGATTCCTATTCCAGTGCTTCCGGGACTGTCTTTATAGCTCTCGACACGGAGAGTAATCAGCGTGTGGCCATCAAGGACATCGATCTGACCCGACAGCCGAAGAAGGAGCTTATCCTCAATGAAATCAAAGTCATGAAAGGATTCAATCATCGAAATCTCGTCAATTTCCTCGACGCTTATGTCGTCGGGGAACATTTATGGGTAACATTTTCGTGATCCTTCATTTACTCGGGTATCCACCCCCTTTCAACGTTCGCTATCAATTAAGCTCCAGTTTTTATTTAATAAGAAAAGTGTAACGGATCGTAAATAACTGCAGAAGCACACTTCTCTCCTTTTCATATTCCTCCACTTTGAATCAACTAATTTCGGAAACTACGAAAACAAGGCGTTTGTAGTGGAAGAATAAGGGGGAAGGGATCTGTGAAAGGAAATTCCGAAGATTCGCGCTACTAATTTTACGCTTAACGACTGAAAAAAAAAATTAGGAGGTTCAGTTTACTGGGATTGAAAAATTATTTAGGGCTTTCCCCAAGGTATAATATACCTTCGAGTAGTTATAAGGTTACGGCCCTCAGAAAGTTTTTGGTTGCTACCTGCATGCCTTTTGACCTCCCATGCCCTTGCATATAACAAACTCAAATTTTTGTCCAATGACGTCATTGGTTTTCCATGCAAACATGTACAAATTATATGACCTCACTGGAGTAAAATTTGTAAACAATGGTATAACTACGGTCTGGGGGCCACTAGGTGGGCTTTCCCCATCTTTTTCTTGTATTTTTAAGGATTATATTTGCGGAGGAGCTCAGGGGAGCTTGGAACTTTAACTTTCAAGCACTTTCTCCTCTTTTTTTTCTAAATGCAAACACATTTTTTCTGCTTTTTGGAAGCGCAAGCTCAAAATTCCCCTTCTTTTCCCAAACGCAACACACTTTTTCGCACTTTTTTTTTAATACAAGCTCAAACTTTCCTGCCTTTTTTATTAAAATGCGGCCTAATTTTTTCTCCTAATTTTTGAAAAGACAAAGACTAATTAAATTGATTTATTTTTTTTTGGGTTGAAAATTAGGTAATCATGGAGCTTCTGCAAGGTGGTCCACTGACGGACGTGGTAATGGAGACGGTGATGAAGGAAGAGCAGATTGCTGCCGTCTGTAAGGAAGTTCTCCAAGCCATAAGTTTCCTCCACAGCAAGGTGAATTTCCAAATTTTGAAAAATTAACTCCCAAGTTTTGTTTCCCCCTTCTGTTAATTTAGTCGGTCAATAATAATAATTTGATGCAAGAACGCAAGGTAGAGTTTCTGTATGGTATGTTTCAAGGGTTCAAATTGTTCGTTCTAAGCGTCTCTTTATGATCTGGATTTCCATCATAATGAAAATTGAGAAAGTTTTAGTTTTGACATCTTTTCCTTTTAAAAGGAAGCGATCTTCTTCCCTCATCATTTTCTGCCTCGGTTTTTCTCGTTTTAAGGGCCGAAAAAGTTAACTTTTCCCAAACAAAAATGTAAAGCTCTTCCGACTTTCAAATGCAGGAGAAAAAGGACGGATGCCAAGTTTTGTCAAAAACTTGGCATGCTTATTAATTTATTTCTACTTGCAGTAAAAAGTGCCCAGGATTTTATTCTCCCCGGATGGTTGATCCACATTTGAACAACTTTAAAACAAAGCTTTCCTATTCTTCCCCTTTGTTTTGTAAAGTCAATGGGTTTTGGACTTGAAAACTTCTGGAATCCCAGATTCATTGAGTTACAAAAAATACTGCACTTCCTTTTGAAATTCGACATTTTCTGGATGGATTTCAGGGTATTATTCATCGAGATATAAAATCGGACAATGTCCTCCTCGGTCTCGACGGTTCCGTCAAAGTGACTGATTTCGGGTTCTGTGCAAATATCCAGGGGGATGAAAAACGGAACACCATGGTGGGTACGCCTTATTGGTAAGTTTCCATGCATGCTTACAAAATTCTACTGACACAAAATTAACCCAATTCCTTAACTCTGCATTCTTTTTCTTGCAGGATGGCTCCAGAGGTAAGAGACGCCTTCCATTTTTAGCTCCAGGCGCTTGCCCAATTTGGCTGAAGAGCCATGGCTTTAAGCTATTTTCTTCCCATCCAGTCCATGCTTTTACCCAGAGAAATCCAAGTCTGGTTATGAGCGCTTTATTTAATCCCCCGGATCCGAATCTTGAATCCATAGAGGACAAGGGAGGCTGCAGAATGGAATAAAATATTGGAAAGACATTTTTAGCGAAGCCCCAGCGCCATTTCATGATCGTCATTCCATCCTCTCCCGGGTAAAATCAGTTGGCCAGATTGTTCTTTATTCCCAAGTGGCACCTCTGCGATTTCTTCTTGGGAATTTCGCCCACGTTCCCTTCAATTCATTCAAAAATTTGAAATAGACCTCATGTGTAGCCTACGAGATTCTCGAGTTCTTCATTTCCTTCCAGAATTTGACCTCCCTCCACCTTTTCGTAGAATTTCAAACTTGGCTACTGGAATTTCAACCCCTCTTCCCATCATGAGAGTCAATATTCTTTAAACCCCTGGGGCGAAGAAGTGACGAGGTGGAGGCGACGGGAGTTTTTGAAACGAGTAATTTTAAAATCCGCCCAACATCTCCGTTTTCAAATCTTTTCTGATCTACTTCCGGAAAAGTATGTGGGCAATCTTGCCTCCTCCTCCCTTCGTGCAGTTAGGGACTAGTGAACTATAAATCCGAAAGCGGACTTTTAGGAGAGTGAAAAGTGCTAAAAAGCTTTCTTATGCTCATGTCCTCCTCTATTTCTAATCTGATCCTGACAATCATTTCAGTTTCACCGGAGATTTTGCATTTTTCCGCCTCCGCATCTTCTGCAAAATCCTTTCATCGCTTTGGCCAGAATAGGAAAGATGGTTGCCCCTTAGGGAACATACTTAAATTATATAAGCATTATTTAGCCATTTTGCACCCCACCCACCCACCCCTTATGGGAGTTTAACATTACGACGTAATCCAACCCAGGTATAAGCGACCGACCCACCCACCCACCCGTCGGCTTATATAATTTAAGTATGTCCCCTTACCTTCCAGGTTCATGTAGTCGTCCCTAAGGGGACTTGTGCAACCCAGATGAAATTCAGGGGCTCATGGGCGTTTGTCTCCCCAAAATAGAATTTTGTTTCCATGGACTTAGTCTTGCGCGGGTGTTTCGAAGAGAAACACCTGTTTTTCTGTCTCTCTCCCCAATTGATTAAACTTTAATTAATTGGGGAGTGCTGAACAATGGGACTCCACCACTGGAAGTGCA